>JAVBHU010000089.1:27500-35000 GCA_034768395.1 Linum lewisii | reverse complement strand
TCACGTTTGGTGAACTTGTTTGGTGGGCTTTGCAACGTCTAAGCTCATTGGCGGGTCATCGGATGCTGGCTGTCATACGTTGTACGTGATGCACATGAGTGGTTTTTGAGTTGTTTGGGAGGACGGGCTCCGTGCTTTGAGCATCGAACCGTGGTCTCACATCTCTCTTCATTGCCTCCTTCCCTGACCCGATGGTGGAGAAACGAGTTCCTGTGTTGCCAACCCAAGAAGGGGAATTATCATGTTGCAAGACCCGTTCTACCTTGTGCTCCCTTGGGGTGCTTGGTGGACATCGTGGTGGCCCACTAGTTCCAGTCTCTCACCCTCGGTGCGTTTCTTGGACCTAGTGTGTCGCTTGTGCTCTCGGATGCTGGAAGTGATGTGGCCATGGGTGCTTACATCCTCAATGGTTGGCCCGACCCTTCGATTCATTTATTATGACTGCATCTTCCTTATCTTTGGTGCTTCGGCTCCGAGCCTAGGGAGATGCGTCGAATGAGGGAATGCTACCTGGTTGATCCTGCCAGTAGTCATATGCTTGTCTCAAAGATTAAGCCATGCATGTGTGAGTATGAACAAATTCGATGAATGCATGGTATTAATCGTATATTTTTGATGTACGCTCTCGTACGTAGAATTTGAGTATACTGCACACCACTTTGAAGGGCGATTTATAGATAAGTCAGCGGCTCTCCGTGTTTTGAGATTTGTTTGATGGTACCTGCTACACTTCGGATAACCGTGAGTAATTCTAGAAGCTACATCACGTGCAACGAAGTGACCCCGAGCTTTTGGAAGGGGCGGCATTTATTAGATAAAAGTGTCAAGCGGGCTCTGCCCGTTGTTTTGTTGGATTCTGGTGTAACATCCCGCCCAACCGAACGGGTTAGAACTCAAGTCTGGGTGACTAGAGTGCCGGAAACGGTACTTAAGAGGGTCTCTTGAGGTTCGGGACGTTTGGGTGTGTGCCGGGTCGAAGTTGCAAAAGAGGGGAACTGTGAACAGTACCAAAAGTGCTCATTTCGGGCCCTAATGTGCGCAGGCGCACATTTGGAAGTGTCAGGCGCACTTTTCAATTAAATCAGCAAACTTTCGGCAGAATATTCAAAATGTGCGCCATTTAGGGGTCAATGTGCGCCGGCGCACATTTTGACATGCCAGGCGCACATTTTGTGCATAAAAGGACGGAAATTGCACAGTAATCCGTACTTTCGTCTTCCTTTCTCTCTCCCCGAAAATCCATTGACGAACCAACTTCAAGCAACCTTCGAAGGGTGATTCCGGGAGCTATAGAGGTCGGAATTGAGTTCCGTTTGTTGCTATGGATTCGTAGCGACGAGGAGAAGAGATCGCTAACCTCGATTTTGGGTTTCTGGGTGTAGGTCGTGAGCAGTAAGGAAGGGTAGAGCTACGAGTTTGGAGGTTGGAGTTCGAGTTTCTGGGGAACTAGAAGACGATTAGAGCCTCGTCTTCTATTCCAGGTGAGGGCCTAGCGTTGTGTAAGTAGTATGGACAGCGTGAGGAGTTTCAATTGGACTTAGAACAAAACCTAGGTTATGCATGAAAGTTATGAGCGTAAAAGGGGATAAACTGTTCTGTGAATGTGCTGATTGCTATTGTTGATTGCCGTGATTGATTGTTGTTGTTGATTGATATGATTTGGGATTGGGTGTGAACTGAAGTGAATTAAGTAATGGATTGACTTAGGAATGAGAATTAGGATGGTGGGGGAAATGAGTGCGGGTGCTATGATACTATGAATTGTTGGTTGTGGATGCAGGAGAGTTGCCCTGCCAATGTGGGGTCGCTCTGAATAAGAGGAACAGGTGGGTGACCCCTAGACTCATGACATGGCCTCCCCTGTACTTGCAGGTGGGGGTGGCCGGTGAGCTAGCCGGTTACCCTTTGGTTGATTGTAAGTGTGTTTGTGGTCGTGGCTGGAGCGTGGAACCCAGGGATGTACTGGGAACTGTGCACTGTGATATGAACATGGATGATGTGAATTGTGCCTTGTGAGAATGAGCTGTGATGAGTTGGATTTGTGGTGTTGGTATTTGAATGTCAAAGTAGAACCTGAAGGAGCCCACACTGCCCCACCCGAAATACCGATGGTTTGAGTCTGATTCACTGGGGTGAATCCCTTGGTTGGGTATCAAGGATGGTTGTCGTTCTCCTTAGTGGAAGGATCCCTTGAGGATGCGTCGGATGTCGTTCTCCTTCGTGGAAGGATCCCTAGTGGATGCGTCTGGTTGTGTGATGGCCGGCGGTGGTGGTGTGGATAACTCCTTGGCGCCTAATAACTCACCTAGATAATATGAATGTGTATGTTCGTGAGCTTGTGGTTGTGGTTGTGACTTGATTGATGGATGTGATGTGATGATGCTGTGTGTGCTGTGGATTGATGTACTACTTCGGTGTGATTCTATCTTATGAAATGTGCTTGAGAACGAGAACTGACCAACGTGATCACCTAGACTGCTTCTAGGGAATTAAAATATGGAAAGGGGGTTTGGGTATGGTTCCATTGTTGAATGTCTTGTGCGGAGTTGGAATCGCTCCATAGAGTAGGACAACGTGTAGGTAGGCCCAGTGGGTTCACTCAATTTCAATAGGAAATTGATCCCTTTCTCCCTTTCAGGATCTCGTGGTTAGAGAGGAGGGTGTGGAGTCAGAGTTGAGGGTGGATTCCGAGAAGAGCTGGGCTGAAGCTATGAGGTGAAGACCGGTGCCTACTTGGAGTTGACCTATTTATATATTTCAGTTGACTTGGGACACTTTGGGGGTTTTACTTGGATTTATGTATCTTTCAGATTATGTTGGATTTTATGGGTTTTATGATGGATTTGGAGTTGTAAACAGTTTATGTTTTTCCTGGTTTATGGAGGCCTCTCATTTATACTCTTATTTTGAGCTTGGATTTGATTGTTATCACTGTCGTTTTTCACTGGGTAATACTCGATACCGGTTCAACCTCGGGTTTCACCGAGTTGATTCGGGACGGGTGTTACAAATGGTATCAGAGCCTGGTTTGTCGCTGCTGTACCGGTTGAATATCTTCTCTCCTTGGGGAGTAATTAACCTCGTTGGGAGGGAGGATGAGACATCGGTATGGGACCGACATTCCAAGGGTTTTTGTCAAACTGTTTTAAATGGGTGGGATGTTTTGAAATCAAGTGATGAATTGCGATGTCTGAAGTTTCTTGAGCGGTCAACTGAAATGTTTAATGTCCTCCTGTAGTGAATCCAGTCAAGCAATGGGAAGTAGGTCCACCGGGAACTCGGGTTTTGGAGGAGGAGCTCCTAGGTTCCAACCGAGTCTGTTGAAGGGATGGAACTTTGGGGAGTTTAGCGGTGAGGTAGCCGATCCTGAGGTGGCGGAGCAGTGGCTTCAGGAGTGTGAGTACAAGTTCCTGCAGATGGGACTTGATGAGGAGCTTAAGGTGCAAGCAATGGCCTTCCTGTTTAAGGGTCATGCTTTGAACTGGTGGAAGTCGATGCCGCAGAGTCGAGTGGTTCCGCCAGAGATGGAGTTGGATGAGTTTGTGGAGGTGTTTCGTGATCAGTTTTGCCCGGACCTCTGGCGTGAGGAGAAAGCCAAGGAGTTCATGAGTTTGGAGCAAGGGGAGAAGTCCGTTCTGGCATATTACATAGAGTTCACTTCTCTCTCTAAGTGGTATGATGAGCGGGCCAACCGGGAGAGGAAGCTCATTACCAAGTTCAAGAATGGGTTGAGAGTGGAGATTCAGGAGGGAGTCACCACCGCTGATATGGGGAGCCTTGTGTCAGTTAAGGCAGCGGCTTTGGAAAGGGAAAGGCTGGAGAACAAGAAGAAGGAAGAGAAGAAGCGGAAGGCGTCGACTCAGCCTTCTCCCTCGGTCACTCATAGCCACCCGGCTAAGAGGGCCCAGACATCTTACTCCGACTTTCGAGGTGCGCGGTCTGCTCCGCAGAGGGGTGTGATGGTTTGTTATACTTGTGGCCTCCCCGGTCATAGGAGTGCTACCTGCCGTAGGGCGGGACCGGCTAGTGGAAGTGGAGCATCGAGAGGGTTGCCGATGTGTGGTATTTGCAAGAAGCCACATTTTGGGGAATGTCATTTACTGAGACCAGCTCCGGTGACCTGCTACACTTGTGGACAGCCGGGTCATAGGAGTAACATCTGTCCGAGGAGGAGTGCTGCACCAGCACCGTCTGTGGGATCGGTGCAGGGGCCTAGGGCTCCATCTAGGAGCTATGGAAGCAGAGTTGGAGGCAGTATGGGGCGGGGGGCTGCGAGTGCTGGTCGAGGAACGGGAGCTAATGCCACACCTGTTGGAGCTGGAGGGGAGCAAGGGAGGCTTTATGCTCTTACCAAGGGTGCGGCAGAGAATGCGAACGACGTGGTGACCGGTATGATCTCCATCTTAGATCTTTCCGTTTACGCTTTGTTTGATTCGGGGTCAACCCATTCCTTTGTATCTGAGAAATGTTTGAGTAGTTTGGGTGTCGTAGCTAGTAGTTTGGGTGTTAGTTGGGGCGTCAGAACTCCTCTGGGGACTTCTGTTTGGGTGGATAGAGTGTGTAGAGGGTGTAGAGTGCTAGTGGGGGGTGTAGAGTTCTTGGCTGATTTGGTGGTGCTTCCTTTCAATGAATTCGACGTTATTCTCGGCATGGATTGGTTGGCTAGGCATGGGGCCTTGCTCGACTGTCAGAAGAAGGAGGTGTTGCTTCAGGTGGGAGGTGTTGGCCAGGTGGTGTTCAAGGGTGTCAGGAAGAGGGAGTCCGCACCTATGGGAGTAATTTCAGCAATGCAAGCCTTCTCTCTGATCCAAGAAGGGTGTGAGGCTTTATTGGTGCAAGTGTCAGTTGAGCGGAATGACGAGTTGGAGAAGGTACCGGTAGCTCGGGAGTTTGCGGATGTGTTTGAGGAACTACCCGGAGCACCGATCGAGCGTGAGGTGGAGTTCAATATAGAGCTGGTTCCTGGAACTGCTCCAATCTCTATTCCACCTTATCGCATGGCACCGGCGGAGTTAAAGGAGTTGAAGGAGCAATTGCAGGAGCTCCTGGATAAGGGGTTCATCCGCCCAAGCGTGTCACCGTGGGGGGCACCGGTGTTGTTTGTGAAGAAGAAGGATGGGTCGATGCGGATGTGTATTGACTATAGGCGGTTGAACAAGGCGACGATCAAGAATCGTTACCCACTTCCAAGGATAGACGATCTCTTCGACCAACTGCAAGGGGCTGAAGTGTTTTCGAAGATAGACTTGAGGTCGGGTTATCACCAGTTGAAGGTGGAGGAAGGATCGGTGCCAATGACAGCCTTTAGGACCCGCTATGGACACTATGAGTTTCTGGTAATGCCGTTTGGCCTCACCAATGCTCCCGCCGCGTTCATGGCTCTCATGAACAAGGTCTTCCATGAATATTTGGATAAGTTCGTGATAGTGTTCATCGATGATATCCTCATTTACTCTAAGACTAAGAAGGAGCATGAGGAGCACTTGAGGATTGTTTTTCATAGGTTGAGGGAGCAGCAACTTTTTGCCAAGTTTTCAAAGTGTGCCTTTTGGTTGGAGGAAGTATTGTTTCTTGGGCATGTGGTTTCTAAGAGAGGCGTGGAGGTTGACCCAAAGAAGATTGAAGCGGTGGTTAATTGGTCTCCACCTAAGGATGTGTCGCAACTGAGGAGCTTCTTGGGGTTAGCTGGTTACTACCGAAGGTTCGTAGAAGGGTTCTCTACCATAGCGTCTCCTCTACATAAGTTGTTGAGGAAGGAGTCGAGGTATGAGTGGAGCGAAGAATGTCAGAGGAGCTTTGAAGAGTTGAAGAAGAAGTTGACTTCAGCTCCGGTGTTGACCTTGCCAGTAGAAGGTGGAGAGTATGTGGTGTTTAGTGATGCGTCTTTGCAAGGGTTGGGCTGTGTGTTGATGCAGAATGGGAAGGTTGTCGCTTACGCCTCCCGACAACTTAGGGTGCATGAGGTGAACTACCCAACCCATGATTTGGAGTTAGCTGCGGTGGTGTTCGCCTTGAAGTTGTGGAGGCATTATTTGTATGGTGAGACGTTTAAGATCATGACTGATCACAAGAGTCTTAAGCACCTTATGGATCAAAAGGAGCTGAATGGCAGGCAACGGCGTTGGGTGGAGCTCTTGAAGGATTATGACTGTATCATTGACTACCATCCTGGTAAAGCTAATGTGGTTGCGGATGCTTTAAGTCGGAAGGAGTTGGTGGATCTTAGAGCTTTAAGGGTAGAGATGCAGTTAGATGATGTGGGAAGTTTGCTTGCCAAGCTCAACATTAGGCCTATGCTGAATGATAGGATTGGTGAGGAGCAGCTCAAAGATGCTACTCTGGTGGCTATTCGAGGGGAGGTTGAGAAGGGCTTGGATAATGGATTTGAGGTAGTTGGCGGATTGTTGAAATGCAAGGGTCGAGTGTGCGTACCAGAAGTAGAGGAATTGAGGAAGGGGATTTTGGAGGAGGCTCATTCCTCGATGTATGCTATGCATCCCGGGATGACAAAGATGTACAATGACTTGAAGTTAAGTTTTTGGTGGCCAGGGATGAAGAAGGATGTGGCTCGTTATGTGGCGACTTGTTTGGTTTGTCAAAAAGCTAAGGCGGAGCATAGAGCCCGGGTGGGTTACTTCAGTCCCTACCTATTCCGGAGTGGAAGTTTGCGGACATCACCATGGACTTTGTATCAGGTTTTCCGCCGACTAGAGAGGGGAAAGATGCCGTGTGGGTAATAGTTGATCGCTTGACGAAAGTTGCTCATTTCATACCCATTCGGTTTAAGCCTAGTGTGGAGGTGTTAGCAAAGTTGTACATAGAAGAGGTGGTAAGGTTGCATGGGGTTCCTCAATCCATCGTCTCCGACCGGGATCCGAGTTTCACGTCCCATTTTTGGGAGGGGCTGCATACAGCATTGGGAACTAAGCTCAAGTTCTCGACGGCGTACCATCCTCAGACGGATGGGCAATCGGAGAGGACGATCCTCACTTTGGAGGAGTTGTTGAGAAGCTGTGCTATGGAGTTTCAAACCCCTTGGACTGAATTGCTACCTTTGATTGAGTTCGCCTATAACAACTCGTACCATAGTAGTTTGAAGTCCGCTCCTTTTGAGGCCTTGTATGGGAGGAAGTGTAGGACGCCATTGTGTTGGGATGAGGAAGGTGCGAGGGTGTTGTCGGGTCCTCAAGTTGTGCAAGAGACGGCTGATCGGGTTAAGGTTATCAAGGAGAGATTGAGAGCGGCTCAAGATAGGCAAAAAGCGTATGCCGACGGTCGTGCTAGAGAGCTGAGTTTCAATGTTGGGGAGAAGGTATTTTTGAAGGTGTCACCGTGGAAAGGGCTGATGCGTTTCGGTAGAAAGGGGAAGTTGGCGCCTCGGTACATCGGTCCTTATGAGATCCTCGCTAAGTCGGGTCCGGTGGCTTATGTGTTGGCCTTGCCGAGGGAGTTGGAACGGATACACAATGTGTTCCATGTGAGCGTGCTTAGGCGGTATCA
>JAVBHU010000089.1:0-10000 GCA_034768395.1 Linum lewisii | reverse complement strand
ATTTATTTTTTTCAGTTGACTTGGGGGCACTTTGGGGGTTTTACGGATTTAGTATTTTTTAGTTATGTTGGATTTTATGGGTTTTATGGGTGGATTTGGGGTTGTAAACAGTTTATGTTTTTTCCGGTTTATGGAGGCCCCCTCATTTTTCTCTTTTTTAGTTGGATTTGATTGTTTTCATGTCGTTTTTCACGGGTAATCTCGATACCGGTTCAACTCGGGTTTCACCGAGTTGATTCGGGGGGGGTTAAAATGGTATCGAGCCCGGTTTGTGCTGCTTTTTACGGTTGAATATTTTTCTCTTGGGGAGTAATTAAACCCCGTTGGGAGGGGGAGGATGGACATCGGAGGGACCGACATTCCAGGGTTTTTTTTTTTTTTCAAAATTTTTAAAAGGGGGGGATTTTTTTTGAAACAAGTGATGAATTGCGATGTTGAAGTTTTTTGAGCGGGCAAGAAAATGTTTAATGTCCTCCTGTAGTGAAACCAGTCGGGGGGGGGAAAAAGGGGTCCCCCGGGGGGAACTCGGGTTTTGGAGGGGGAAGCCCCTTTTTTCCCAACCGGTTTTTTGAAGGGATGGAATTTTGGGATTTTGCGGTGGGGTACCCGACCCTGGGTGGGGAGCAGTGGCTTGGGGAGTGGGGGTAAAATTTCCCTTGAGGGGCTTTTTTGAGGAGGTTAAGGTTTGCAACCCAAGGGCCTTTTTTAAGGGGTATTTTTTGGGGAATGGTGGAAGTCTTCCCGGGAGAGTAGGGGGTTCCCCCAGAGATGGGTTGGATGAGTTTGGGATTTTCCCGTGACCTTTTTGCCCGGCCCTCTGGGTGGGGGGAAAGCCAAAGGGTTTTTTCTTGAGTTTGGGAAAGGGGAGAAGCCCTTTTCTGGCATTTTACATGGAGTTCACCTCTCCAATTTGGTTTAGATGAGCGGGAACCCGGGGAAAAGTTATTCCAAGTTCAAGAAGGGTTGAGAGTGGGATTCAGGAGGGGGTCACCACCGGTGATATGGGGAGTTGGGGGCGGTTAAGGGGCGGTTTTGGGAAAAGGGAAAGGCTGGGAAAAGAAAAAGGGAAAGAGAAGAAGGGAAGGCGTGGGCCCTCAGCCTTTTTCCTCGGTCACTCTAGCCCCCCGGGCCCAAGGGGCCCCAGACTTCTTACTCCGACTTTCGGGTCCCGCGGTCTGCCCCGCGAGGGGTTGGGGTTTTGGGGTTTTATACTTGGGGGCCCCCCCCGGGTCAAAAGGAGTGCCCCTCCCGGAGGGCGGGCCCGGTAGGGAAGGGAGCATGGGAGGGGGTTCCCGATGTGGTGGATTTGAAAAGGGAACCCCTTTTTGGGGGGGAATGCATTTACTGGGGACAGCCCGGTAAACCTTCTTAACTTGGGGGCAGGGGTCATAGGAGAAAACTCTGCCGAGGAGGGTGCTGCCCCAGCCCGTTTGGGGGATGGGTTTGCGGGGGGCCTAGGGCTCCATTTTGGAGAAAAGGAAGCAGGGGTTGGAGGAAAGTATGGGGCGGGGGGGCGAGTGCTGGTCAAAGGAAGGGAAAGCTAATCCCACACCTGTTGGAGCTGGAGGGGAGCAAGGGAGGCTTTTGCTCTTACCAAGGGTGCGGCAGAGAATGCGAACGACTTTGGTGACGGTTTATGATCTCCTTCTTAAAATCTTTCCGTTTACGTTTTGGGTTTTGATTGGGGGGGTAAACCCCCTTCCCTTTGTATTGGAAATGTTTGATTAGTTTGGGTGTTTTTAGCTAGTAGTTTGGGTGTTGTTGGGGCGTCAGAACTCCTTGGGGACTTTGTTTGGGTGGATAGGTGTTTTTAGAGGGTGTAGAGTGCAGTGGGGGGTGTGGGATTTTCTTGGCTGTTTTGGTGGTGTTTCCTTTTTCAATGAATTCGCCCGTTATTCTCGGCTGGTTTTGGTTGGTGGGCAGGGGGCCCTTGTTTGATTGTCAAAGAAGGAGGTGTTGCTTCAGGTGGGGGTTTTGGGCCAGGTGGTGTTCAAGGGTTTTAGGAAGAGGGAGTCCGCCCCTTTGGGGGGAGGGTAATTTCAGCAATGCAAGCCTTCTTTGATCCAAGAAGGGTGTGAGGCTTTTTTGGGTGCAAGTGTCATTTGAGGGGAATGAGGAGTTGGGGGAAAGGTACCGGTAGCCGGGAGTTTGCGGATGTTTTTGGGAAAATACCGGAGCCCCGATCGAGCGTGAGGTGGGGGTTAATATGGGAGCGGGTTTCCCTGGAACGGCCCCAAAATCTCTATTCCACCTTATCGCATGGCCCCGGCGGGTTAAAGGAGTTGAAGGAGCAATTGCAGGGCTGGGGGATAAGGGGTTCATCCCCCCAAGCGTGTCACCGGGGGGGGGCCCCGGTGTTTTTTGTGAAAGAAGGATGGGTCGATGCGGAGGGGAAAATTGGGCTATTGGCGGTTGAACAAGGCGACGATCAAGAATCGTTAAAAAACTTCCAAGGATAGACGATCTCTTCGACCAATTTCAAGGGGCTGAAAATTTTTTTTCGAAGATAGACTTTTAGGGGGGGTTATCACCCGTTGAAGGTGGAGGAAAGGGTCGGTGCCCAAAGACAGCCTTTAAAGGGCCGTTGGACACTATGAGTTTCTGGTAATGCCGTTTGGCCTCACCAATTTCTCCCGCCCCCGTTCATGGCTCTCATGAACAAGGTCTTCCTTTAATATTTGGATAAATTCGGGGATAGTGTTCATCGATGATATCCTCATTTATTTTAAAGGGCTAAAAAAGGAGCATGAGGAGCACTTGAGGGTTGTTTTTCCCTAGGTTGAGGGAGCAGCAACTTTTTGCCCAAATTTCAAAATGTGCCTTTTTGGGTTTGGGGGAAGTATTGTTTCTTGGGCATGTGGTTTCTAAGAGAGGCGTGGGGTTGACCCCAAAAAAGTTGAAGCGGTGGTTAATTTGGGCTCCAAAACCCAAGGATGTGTCGCAACTGAGGAGCTTTTTTGGGGTTAGCTGGTTACTACCGAAAGGGTTTGGGGAGGGGTTTTTACCATAGCGTCTCCTTACATAAATTGTTGAGGAAAGGGTCGAGGTATGAGTGGAGCGGGGAATGTCAGAGGAGCTTTTAAGGGGTTGGGGAAAAAGAAGTTGATTAGCTCCGGGTTGACCTTGCCGTAGAAGGTGGAGAGTAGTGGTGTTTTGGGATGCGGGCCTTTTCAAGGGTTGGGCTGTGTGTTGTGCAGAATGGGGAAAGGGTTTTCGCTTTTGCCCCCCGACAACTTGGGTGCATGAGGTGAACTACCCCAAACCCCTGATTTGGAGTTAGCTTTTCGTGGTTTTTCGCCCTTTAAGTTGTGGAGGCATTATTTGTATGGTGAGCGTTTAAGATTATGACGAAACACAAGGTCTTAAGACCTTATGGATCAAAAGGAGCTGAATGGCGGGGAAGGGGTTTGGGTGGAGCTTAAAAGGATTTTGACTGTACCCCTTGCCCCCCCCTCCGGGGTAAAAAAAAAAGTGGTTGCGGATGTTTAAGCCCGGAAAGGAGTTGGTGGTCTTAGAGTTTTAAAGGGTAAAAGGATGCTTTTTTTTAGATGATGGGAAGTTTGTTTGCCAAGCTCAACATTAGGCCTATGCTGAATGATGGGGATTGGTGAGGAGCAGCTCGGGGGTGCTATCTGGTGGCTATTCGAGGGGAGGTTGAAAAAGGCTTGGATAATGGATTTGAGGTAGTTGGCGGATTGTTAAAAGGGCAAGGGTGGGAGTGTGCGTACCAAAAAGTAGAGGAATTGGGGAAAGGGGGATTTTGGAGGAGGTTTCATTCCTCGATGTATGCTAGGGCACCCCGGGATGACAAAGATGTAAAATGACTGAAGTTAATTTTTTGGGGGCCAGGGATGAAGAAGGATGGGGTCGTTATGTGGCAAATTGTTTGGTTTGTAAAAAAGCTAAGGCGGACCCTAGAGCCCGGGGGGGTTTTTACTTCAGTCCCTACCTTTTCCCGGGGAGTGGAAGTTTGCGGACATCCCCATGGACTTTGTATCAGGTTTTCCCCGACTAGGGGAGGGGAAAAAAATGCCGTGTGGGTAATATTTGATCGTTTGACAAAAGGTTCTCATTTCATCCCCTTTTGGGTTTTAAGCCTAGGGTGGAGGTGTTGGCAAAGTTGACATAGAAGAGGGGGGTAAGGTTGCAGGGGTTCCTCAATCCATCGTCCCCGACCGGGATCCGATTTTCCCCGCCCCCATTTTTGGGGGGGCTGCATACAGCTTTGGGGAAAAACAAAGCTCAAGTTCTCGACGGCGTACATCCTCAGACGGATGGGCAATCGGGAGAACGATCCTATTTTTGGAGGAGTTGTTGAGAAGCTGTGCTAGGGGAGTTTAAAACCCCCTTGGACGGGAATTGCTCCCTTTGATTGAGTTCGCCTATAAAAAACTCGTCCCCATAGTAGTTTAAAAGTCCGCTCCTTTTGAGGCCTTGTATGGGAGGAAGTGTAGGACCCCCATTGTGTTGGGATGAGGAAGGTGCGAGGGTTTGTCGGGTCCTAAAGTTGTGAAAGAGAGGGGCTGATGGGGTTTAAAGGTTTTATAAGGAGGATTGAGAGGGGCTCAAGATGGGAAAAAAGCTTTTAGGGCCGACGGTCGGGGCAAAGAGAGCTGAGTTTAAATGTTGGGGAGAAGGTATTTTTGAAGGTGTCACCGGGGAAAAGGGGTTTGATGCGTTTCGGTAAAAAAGGGGGAAGTTGGCGCCTCGGAAACATCGGTCCTTATGAGATCCTCGCTAAGTCGGGTCCGGTGGTTTTAGTTTTGGGCCCTTTCCCGAGGGATTTGGGAAAAGGTACACAATGTTTTTCCCTGTGAGCGTGCTTAGGCGGTATCATGGGGCCCCTTCCCCTGTAATTCACCCGGGAAAAGGAGGTGGAGATTGAGCAAGACTTAATTATGAGGAGAAGCCAGTCGCGATGTGGATAGGCAAGTTTTGGGTCTTGAGGAATAAGAAGATTCCGCAGCTCAAGGTGGTATGGGGGAAATGAGAGCGAGTCGGCTTTCTTGGGAGACCGAGGGGGAGTATGAGGGGGGGGGTTTCCCGGAAAATTTGTGGAAGTGTATGAAAAAAGGTATTAATTTCCCTTGATGTATGGCCCTTTTTGGTTTGGGTTATGGGGGGTTTTTGGGTTCCCAAAAAGGGTTTTGGGGGGTGTTTCGGTGTTTATATTGTAGGATGAGTTAGGGATGATTTCGGGGACGAAAACCTTGAAGTTTGGAGAAATTGTAACATCCCCGCCCAACCGAAAGGGTTAGAACTCAAGTTGGGGGACTAGGGGGGCCCGGGGAAAAAATACTTAAGAGGGGGGGCTTTTTGAGGTTCGGGACGTTTGGGGGTGTGCCGGGTCGAAGTTGCAAAAGAGGGGGAACTGTGAACAGTACCAAAAAATGCTCATTTCGGGCCCTAATGTGCGCAGGCGCACATTTGGGGAAATGTCAGGCGCACTTTTCAATTAAAACAGCAAACTTTCGGCAGAATATTCAAAATGGGCCATTTTTTTGGGTTTTAAAGTGCGCCGGCGCCCTTTTGAATGCCAGGCGCACATTTTGTGATAAAAAGGGCGGAAATTGCACAGTAATCCGTCTTTCGTCTTCCTTTCTCTCTCCCCAAAACCATTGGGCGAACCCAAATTCAAGCAAAATTCGAAGGGTGATTCCGGGGGGCTTAAAAGGTCGGAATTGAGTTCCGTTTGTTTCTATGGATTGTAGCGACGAGGGAAAAAAAGATCGCTAACCCGATTTTGGGTTTCTGGGTGTAGGTCGTGAGGGAGTAAGGGGAAAGGGGAGAGCAAAGAGTTTGGAGGTTGGAGTTCGAGTTTCTGGGGAAATAGGAAAACGATTAGAGCCCCGTCTTCTATTCCAGGTGAGGGCCCCAGGGGTTGTGTAAGGGAGTTTGGACCGCGTGAGGAGTTTCAATTGGACTTAGAACAAAAACCCAGGTTATGCCTGGGAAATTTTTGAGCGTTTAAAAGGGGGAAAAATGTTCTGTGAATGTGCCTTTATTGTTTTTGTTTATTGCCTGGGTTGATTGTTGTTGTTGATTGATATGATTTGGGATTTGGGGTTTTTAACGAAAAAGGGAAATTTAAATAATGGATTGACTTAGGGGAAAGGAATTAGGTGGTGGGGGGAATGAGTGCGGGTGCTTTTTATTTTTAAAATTGTTGGGTTTTGGATGCAGGAGAGTTTCCCTGCCAATGTGGGGTCGCTCTGAATAAAAGGGGAAAAGGTGGGTGACCCCCAGACTCATGAATGGCCTCCCCCGTACTTGCAGGTGGGGGGGGCCGGTGAGCTAGCCGGTTCCCTTTTGGGTTTTTGTAAAAATGTGTTTGTGGTGTGGGGTGGAGGTTTTGGGAAACCCCGGGGGTGTACGGGGGGGTTTACTGTGATATGAAATTTGGGTGATGTTTAATTGTGCCCTTTTGAGAATGAGCTGTGATGAGTTTGGGTTTTTGGTGTTTTTGGGGGTTTTAATGTCAAAGTAGAACCTGGGAAAAAGCCCACTCCCCCCCCGAAATACATGGTTGAGTCTGATTCACTGGGGGGGAATCCCCTTTGGGTTTGGGGATCAAAGGGGGTTTTTTGTTTTTCCCTTGTGGAAGGATCTATAAAAATCCTTGAAAACGTTTTTCCGGGGAAAAGGGGGGTTGGATGACCAATCTGGGGGAAAAACCCCCCCCCATTTTGCTTGCACCCCCCACGTCGGTATAGAGTGTTTTGGGAAAAAAAAATTTAATCCAGGAGGCAAGGGGGAATGTTGCCATCAATACCTTAGAGGCTTTTGGGGGTTTCCTAGTCGGCCAGGGCCCCGAATCGGACACGGACACGGATGGACAATCCCATGGTCGGCACAAAAGCAAAATATTGGGGAAAATATTTTGTTTACTAATCCAAAAATTATAAAGCTTTGCATCACGAATGGTTATGGCATGTTAACTTCGGGTGTTCGGGGCTCTCGGCTTGTGGTGGGCCCCTGATGGGGGCTGGTCCGGGGCTCTAGGCCTTGAACCCGGGAGCGGACCGGGGCTCTCGGCCCTGCACCCGGGGGCTGGGTCAGGCATCTCGGCCCTGCATCCGGGGATGCCCGGGGACCCGGCCCTACATCAGGGGCTGGCTCAGGGCTCTCGGCCCTGCATCCGGGGCTGGCCCGGGGGCTTTCGGCCCTGCATCCGGGGCTGGCCCGGGGGCTCTCGGCCCTGCATCCGGGGCTGGCCCGGGGGCTCTCGGCCCTGCATCCGGGGCTGGCCGGGGGTCTCGGCCCTGCATCCGGGGCTGGCCCGGGGGCTCTCGGCCCTGCATCCGGGTCTGGCACTGGGCTCTCGGCCCTGCATCCGGGTGTCCAGCATCAAAAGAAAAAATATTCGGGAAATATTTAATACTAATTCAAAAATTATGAAACTTTGTACCATGAATGGTTATGGTATGCTTAACATCTCTGCAAAATTTCAGATCAAAACTCCTTAAAATGAAGATTTTATGGGGGGGTGTGACTCCTCGGCTATATTGATGTCTACCCGTGGGAGAGAGGAAAAGTTGCTATTTGCTCTATAGGGGGGTGGTGCCGACCCCCCTCGGTGGCCGACCGTGAACGTGAGCGTGGGCCACCGTCCGTGAGGCACACCAGGGGGCAAGGAGGGTGGGCCGCCGGCCTTCGGTCGCCGCCGGCTATCGCCGGCGGTCGGCATTCGGTGGTCAGTCGGCTTTTTTCATGGTTCAGTGGGTCTATTTGCTCTATAGGGGGGTGGTGCCGACCCCCTCGGTGGGCCGACCGTGAACGTGAGCGTGGCCACCGTCCGTGAGGCACACCAGGGGGCAAGATTGGTGGACCGCCGGCCGTCGGCGGTGGTCGCCGCCGGCATTCGGTGATCGGTCGGCTTTTTTCAGCGTTCAGTGGGTCTATTATAGCGGGTGTCCGAAGCTGATAGTAGGTCTCCGACCGTTGCCGACCATGACCATATCCGTGACCGTGCTCACCGTCCGTGGCCACTGCTTCAATAAACACACACACGCGCGCGCGCGGCGCGCGGGCGCGGGCGCGGGCGCCGGCTGTGGGCGTGTGATAGGCGTGTGATAGGCGTGTGATAGGCGTGTGTTAGCAGTGTGTTAGCAGAGTGTCAGGTGTGACAGTGTGTTTGACAGTGTGTTAGACAAGTGGGTTTGACAAGGTGTTGACAAGGGTGTCATGCACCCCTGCTCTCGGCTCTGTGACTCGGCCCGGCATCCGGGGCTGTGTCCGGGGTCCTTTGCTCGGTAACTCGGCCCTGCATCCGGGGCTCTTCGGGTCTCTCGGCTCTGTGGCTTGGCCGTACATCCGGGGTCCTTGGCTCGGTAGCTGGGCCCGGCATCGGGGGCCCTTGGCTTCGTGACTCGGCTCGGCATCCGGGACTCTCGGCCCGGCATCCGGGGCAGCGCCGGGTCTCTCGGCCCTGCATCGGGGCTGTGTCCGAGGCCCTTGGCTTGGTGGCTCGGCCTGGCATCCGGTGCTGATCCGGAGCCCTTGGCTTCGTGACTCGGCCCGGCATCAGGGGCAGGGCCGGGGCTCTTGGCCCGGCATCAGGGGCTGGCCCAGGTCTCTCGGCCCGGCATCAGGGGCTGGCCCGGGTCTCTCGGCCCTGCATCGGGGGATGCCTCGGGGCCCTCGGCATTGCATCCGGGGTTGGACCGGGGATCTCGGCCCTGCATCCGGGGCTTGTGTTCCGGGGCCCTTGGCTTGGTGGCTCGGCCTGGCATCCGGGGCTGGTTCGGGGCCCTTGGCTTCGTGACTCGGCCCGGGCATAAGTTGCAGGGGCAGGGCCGGGGCTCTCGGCCGTGCATCGGGGCTGGCCGGGTCTCTCGGCCCTGCATCCGGGGTTGGACCGGGGATCTCGGCCCTGCATCCGGGGCTGTGTCGGTGCTCTCGGCCCTGCATCCGGGGCTGTGTCCGGTGCTCTCGGCCCTGCATCCGGGTGTGCAGCAGCAAAAGAAAAATATTCGAGAAATATTAATACTAATCCAAAAATTATGAAACTTTGTATCATGAATGGTTATGGTATGCTTAACATCTCTGCAAAATTTCAGATCAAAACTCCTTAAAATGAAGATTTTATGGAGGGGGTGTGACTCCTCGGCTATATTGATGTCTACCCGTGGGAGAGAGGAAAAGTTGCTATTTGCTCTATAGGGGGGTGGTGCTGACCCCCTCGGTGGCCGACCGTGCGCTTGACCCTGGCCACTGTCCTGAGCACTGCTTGGTTATCCGCAGGGCACCCCATGGGGCAAGGTGGGTGGGCCGTCGGCCGGCGGCCGTCGGTCGCCGGCGGCTGGTCGCCGGCGGTCGGCATTCGGTGGTCAGTCGGCCTTTTCAAGGTTTTAGTGGGTCTAATTTATCGGTGTTTCGGCCCTTCCGCTGGCCTCCACTGAGTCTTCCGCATGGTAGACCGTTGCAGTTGGTCCCCCATGGTATTGTCGGTCTCCGGTGGTTGCCGTTGCGGGGGTGTTGGTAGTATCTCGGGTGGCCTGGGTGTACGTCCCGTTCGGGTTTTGTCCCGGGTTTTTCTGTTTTCTCTTTCGTGTTAAGCGGTGCGTTGATGGTCAGTTTGGGGGAACTTGTTTGGTGGGCTTGCCGTCTAAGCTCATTGGCGGGTCATCGGATGCTGGCTGTCATACGTTGTACGTGATGCACATGAGTGGTTTTTGAGTTGTTTGGGAGGACGGGCTCCGTGCTTTGGGGCATCGAACCGTGGTCTCACATCTCTCTTCATTGCCTCCTTCCCTGACCCGATGGTGGAGAACGAGTTTCCTGTGTTGCCAACCAAGAAGGGGAATTATCATGTTGCAAGACCCGTTCTACCTTGTGCTCCCTTGGGGTGCTGGTGGACAAACGTGGTGGCCCCACTAGTTCCAGTCTCTCACCCCCCGGTGCGTTTCATGGACCTAGTGTGTCGCTTGTGCTCTCGGATGCTGGAAGTGATGTGGCCTGGGTGCTTACATCCTCAATGGTTGGCCGACCCTTCGATCTT
>JAVBHU010000088.1:0-43964 GCA_034768395.1 Linum lewisii | reverse complement strand
CAGCCAAGAGCCGACCAAGCCATGGAGATCAGATTAAGATTGAAGTACAGAAACATATGAAGGAGATCTTTGGAACAGTTAATAACTGGTCTAAAGAGGAAGTGAATTTCATCGATCAAGGCTTCACCAAGGATCAAAGAGGCTACCCCGACTACCGTCAGTTCAGAACACCTCCTCAACAACAGGGAAGCTTCCTTGAGCGTCCCCCTTACAACTTCGGATTCAACCAGAGTCAGAATCAATGCTGGGACAATAGTTATCAAGATCCTCCCAGATTCACCGGTGCACAACAACCTCAGAATTTTACGTCTGAGAACATTTGGGAGAGGAAAATAGCTAAGAAGTTTGATCTGATTGCGGCAAGGCTCAATGATCACGAAGAAAGGTTTAAAGCCCAAGATGCTTTTAACCAAGGACAGATCGCACAAGGACAGAGAATAGAGAGCATGGTAAATAAAGTTGCTAGCATGTTGGCTAACCTTCCTCTCTTCAATCAGGCGCCGTCTCAAAACAACTCCACCATGACGAACGAGCATGCTAAAGTCATCACAACCAAGAGCATTGAGCAGGACAGCCTGGAGAAGAAGAAGGAAGCACTTTCTACTCCCTCTACAGGAGAATACTCAGCTATCGTCTCTCAATCACCGCACATACCTATCCCAGCTAAGTGCTCTGATCCTGGCCCTTTTACGTTACCTTTAATCATTAATGGCATAGAAATTGAGCGTAGTTTGGTTGATCTAGGTGCATCTATAAATGTCATGCCTATGTGTTTATATAAGAAACTGAACCTAGGTGAACTACAACCTGCTAGCATGCATTTAGTGTTCGCTGACAAAACTCTAAAAGAACCTAGAGGAATAATTAAGGATGTAATCACTTGTTGTGGCCCTTTCCGGTTTTTCGATGATTATGTAGTGATGGATACTCAAGAGACATATTCTACCCTTCTCTTAGGCCGGCCGTTTATGGCGACAGCCGTCATTAATATTAATGTCCCAAATGGCTCGTTAACATTAAGGGTTGGAAAGGATACTGCAACATTCCATCTTGAGGACGGTATGAAATACATTCCTAAGGGAGAATCACATTGTTTATCCGTAGAACCTGTGGAGTTGGCCTAGGTCAACTTCATTACTGATGTCTCTTCTAGTGTTCCGAGATCAATTGCTGTTGCAGGTGCTGAACAGATTACAAAGCAGAAGCCAAAATCTGCCGCTCAGAAGCCGCCAAAGAAGAAGGAACTGAAAGCCTCTTCTTCACCGCCAAGCAAGAAACCTAGTAGGCCCCGGGGGAAGAATAAGAAGACGAAGACTCAAATGGTCTAAAGACCAGTTGTGCCACCACCTTCATCCGAGCCAGCTCCACCGTCAATTCGTTCCGAGCTACCGGCGCCGGAACAAGTATTGAAGGGGAAGCCGAAAGCATCTCTTGAGGAAATACCTACGATCACCGATCCTGGTGATACAAAGCCGGAGGTTAAGGAGAAAATGAAGCCGACAGTCCTCATTCCTTCCATTGTCACACTGATGAAGGATGAACTCTCAAGAGAACTGTTTGGACCATTCAAGGTTACTGATCACCTTCCCGATGGACATACCAAGCTTACACATGCTAATGGGAAGAAATTCACGCTTGACGGAGGTACCCCGAAGCTCTACTTCATGAACTTCGATGCTAGCATTAAGGAGAACCTGAGTTGGGATGTCTCCTAATACCGTCCAGGTATCGTTCAGCTCAAGGACTTTAATAAAAGAGCACTTCGTGAAAGGCAACCCACGGCTGGAGTCAGTTTTCATTTGTGTCAACCTTAGTGTTTTAGAGTCGGTCCGGGGGAGCCAAAAGTGTCAGTTTGTTTGATTTCTTATTTTTTGTGTGTAGTCTGTGTGTCATAGTGTCAATCACAAGTTGTTTGAGGTTGTTTCGATTTTTGTGAATTTAACTGTGATTTTCTGAAGTTTGCTAGGATTGCGAAAAAAATTTCAATCGTACAGGTCAAAATTTTTGGCGAAAATGTACCCTGTTTTTGGTGAAAACTCCCTTTGAAATCCCACTGTGTTTCCAAACGATTTTAGTTAAAATTTTCACCGAAAAATCCTCGAGTTTTCGGCGAAAATGTATTTGAAAAACCGGCAGTGCTTTTTTAACTGATGTTTTCGGCGAAAATTTTTCCTAGTTCTCGCCGAAAACTCAAGGCAAATTTTCGGACCTATCCCTTTTAATTCCTGGTCGTGTCTCCTCTCTCTCCTCACTTCCATTTTCGAAAACTTAAAACCCCTCCCCCTTTTGTTTTAAACATTCGCCACCGCCGCCCTCTCTGTCGTCGCCGCCAACCAAACCAGCCGCCGCCGCTTTCGCAGACCGCCGCCGCCCTACTCCCCTTTCTTTTCCGATCATTTTGAGACATAGATCATCCGAATTGGAGCTCTAGAACTCCCGTTCAGCCAAACCCTAGATTTTCGAGTTTTTCACTGATTTCTCTTTCTCCGTTCATTTTCAGCTCCCATGGCTTCATGGTAAATTGTAGAACTTTTCATTCCAAATCTTTTGACATTTTGAATGCTGAATTTCGTCGGGGTTGACTTTTGGTTGACTTTTTGGTTTGCCTCGATTTGCGTGCCGACTGATTTCGTGTGAACTAGGTTAGCTGAATGGTTTGGACTGATCTAGCATGCTTAGGGAGTATTGTGCTGAATTATAATACTAATTGTTCGTGTGTTGCTATGCTTAAGACCTATTCTTTGTGGTGTTGACTTTATGAGAAATGTCAGTTTGACCTTGACTTGTCTATGTTCATTTGGCTGCCATATGTGTTCATTCACGTTCGTATTATTGTGCTTGCCATCTGAGTTATTCACTATGCCGTCATTTCCTGCTTTGTGCTAGTATTGCCATGATTAGGGTTCAATGTACTATTATGTTGACTTTTTGAATGTTGGTTTGACTTCCGAACTCTGATTATGATGATTCCATTCTCGCTGTTCCTAAGCATGTGTTTTAATTGTTTGTGATTACCGGTTAATCTGCTTTGCTTACCCCCACTCGGTTTTCCTCGTTTCTTTGTGAAATTGAGTTTTTCTACTAAGTGTGGGGAAGGGTTTTAGTTTGACTAATCTGGTTTGTTTTCTTGCTTAGGAATGTAACTCATGAGCGCAGGACCAAGCAGAGACTTGACACCGCCTCCAGCTCCCGAGTTCCCGCTCCCGTCACACCCGCCGTCCAGGGCCCTCCACCAGCTTTCCCTGGCCGTGTGGGGTACCATCGCACTGTTGCTTGCCTACCCCAGTACTACTTTGAGCGCTACCAGCAGCTCGAGCTTATCCCTGGAGCTGGTGTTCGCCCCCTTTCCATAGAGTCCCTCTTCGATCACGATGAGGATTGGCACCGGAACGTGCTCGATGCACTGACGCATGATGGACTCCTGGAGCTGACCATGCTTGCCGCGGACTTCCCAGACGTCGCCATTCAGGAGTTTTGGGCGACGTTCGATCTGGACGAGCACAAGAGCAGGCAGCACAAGAAGGTCGTCACCTTCTATCTGGGCGGGGTGTACAGAACACTCACCTATGATGAGTTTGCTGCTCGTCTAGGTATACCCGGCGAGCACTACGAGGGACATCACCTCGGCTGGGAGAACGACGATGGCGACGGAGAGGAGTACCATGCACTCTAGAGCCACATGACTGGAGTGCCCGACGATCATCTCACGAAGCATAATTCAGTTAAGTCTCTCTCTCACCCTCTCTATAAATTCGTTCACATGGTTTGGCGTTGTTCTCTTTTGTATGCTCCAGAGAAGGACCGCCACCATATCAGCCGAGAGGAGCTTCTTCTTCATCGCGCCATCCGGGAGAGTTATTCTCTTCATCCCGGATGGGTGCTTGCTCGACTACTCCCCCAGAAGACTCAGAGGTCGATGCCACCTCGCTCACTCCTGGGAGGCAACTTTGTAGGCCGACTCATCATCTCCTTCGGGCTCAGCCAATAATATGGCCCGAACATCCCACGCCGCAGAGTACGCAGCGTCGGAGGTGATTTGGCGGTCGAGTACGACCTCGAGTTGGACCTCAGTCCCTAGGTAGCAGCAGATCCTCCTCTCCCAGATGAAGATGAATCGGAGGAAGAAGATGATTCTGAGGAGCAGCATCTCCAGCCAGAGGCGAGATACCATGATCATATACCCTCGCCACATCATCAGGCTGGGTATGCACGCCAGTCGCCACCGCCCATTCCAGAGACGTACCAGGCGCCTCACCAGCAGCACCACCCGCACCCCGCGGATGTAGGGGAGCTGATGTGACTTTATTTTGTGCATTTTTAGCTTATCATTGACCTATGAAACGCCCGTGTTTGATCCTGAAATGCCATGCTTAATATGTTTTTATCGAAGTTTTGTGCTAAGTGCTATTCTGTTGCCTGGTTGCCACTTTGAGGCCAATTCCATGTCTATTGAAGCTGTTTTCTTTGTATTTTCAGGTCTTGGCATTGTAGTACTGGTGACAAGGAGCACGTAGGATCAAACGGGAGGTCAATCGGAGCTAGGACGGAGGAGATATGGACGTGGCAAAATCGAAGAAAATACGATTTTCAGTTGAAGACAGTTTCGGCGAAACTATCATATAGTTTTCGCCGAAGAAGAAGCTTTCGGCGAAGTTTGCAAGTCCTCGGTCCGAAAACTCGAAGCAGACAGAAGGCTTTGCGCTTTGACAACATTTTCGGCGAAAACATTCAAAGTTTTCGCCGAAAACTTTAGAAGGAATGAAGCAGCGTGTTTTCAAGGGCGTTTTCGGCGAAAATCCTACAGAATTTTCGCTGAAAATATCAGGCAAGTCCGGCGTGCTATATAAAGGTGAAAGAGGCGTGAGTTTAAGGCATCAATTCATTATTTACACAACACCATCGCCGATTGCCCTCTCTCTCTCAATTTTTTCATCAACTCCATCATCTCCTCTCCCTTAAACACACACCAACCTCCCTCAATTGTTGATCAACTTGAAGATCTAAGTGAAGCCTTCCACCCTTGGATTGGAGCTTGAAGAGCCAAGTGAGAAGATCCTCCATGGAAGCAAGGATGATCTCCTCTCCTCAATTTCAGGTTTCCTCCATGGTTAAGCTAGGCTAAACTTAGGTTTAGTTTAGTGAGGGATGGATCAAGCTAGGATAGGTGATTGATTGTTTAGATTGATGTTCTTATAGCCATTTGTGTAAGATGATGATCCTAGACCTTGTGCTTTGTAGCCATTAGAGCTTGACTTGTTCTTTTGGTATTGTTATGTCTTTCAATTCATGAGAATGATTGATTGATGTTGATCTAAGGTTGTAGGATTGTAATTGGATGATTTGAGAGATTGGATTATCAAGTTACAACCATTTTGAGCTTGTTTTCCTTGTTGTCATTTTATCAAACACTTGGTGTGCATTTAGTTTTCTTTCATTTGAAGGTTGAAAGACCCTTGTGATTGCTAGACTAGTGTTATGTGATTGACATGAGAGTGTCTTGCATCATTACCTTGTGCTAGATGATTGTTAGCATAGAATTCAAGTTCCAAGCATTTCATTGAGCTAGTTTAAAGCATTCCATTCCCTTTTGTTCACATAGCGAGAGCATGGTGCATTTGGTCTAGGAATAGAGAGTCAATTGTGCGAGAGTTCGTTGATTCTACTTGAGTGAGATGCATGGTCATTAATTACACATCGTTGCTTGAGAATCAATCTAGCTTTCATGAACCTTGAGCTTGAAGAAACCCCTTGCTAGACTAAACTCCTTTCTCTTGTTTGATCCTCAATTTTCACTTGTCAATTTTACCTTGTTTGCTTATGTTTTTAACTTGTCTCCTTTCAAAACCAAACTTCAATTTAAATGTATGGACCGTTTACGAACGTTGTGAGTATTAGCCTATGAGGGATGAGGAATACGACCTTGATAAATCCTTTTATCAAGTTTTTGGCGCCGTTGCCGGGGAACTCTCATTCCTAAGAAAGCAATTTTTAGTGAACCGATCTTTACACTTCCTTCCGTTTTCCTTTTTGCTTCCTTTTTACTCTTTGTTTACTTTGTTATCCCGCATCGTTGTATTACTCGGGTGTGTTTGTTGTGCTTGTTTGCAGGATATTTGGGTTAGTGCATGAGGCGTTCAGCTCGTCTTCAAGCACGACTCCAAGGATTAGAACAAGTGCTCGAACCACGGACTACTTCCCCACCTCCTACAGTAGAAAAACAAGGAGCTGAACGCATTTCACACCACACTATGTCTCAACACGGAGATGACGATGACCAATCGGTACATTCACATCACACTAATGAAGATGATCAATCGCAAAGAGGTGCGAGGCGCACACTAGCTGATTATGCTCGCCCGGCCCTCGAAGGGGCAGCCTCGAGTATTGTGCGAAGACCGGTAAATGCAAGAAACTTCGAGTTGAAGCCTAATATGATTCAAATGGTACAAAACGGAGTGGTGTTCAACGGCATTGATGGAGAGTGCCCGTCTAGACACTTGAAGGATTTCCTAGAGATATGTGATACAGTGAAGAACGATCAAGTTCACCCGGATTGTGTGCGACTCCGACTCTTCCCCTTCTCCCTCAAAGGTAGAGCCAAGTCTTGGTTGGAGAACCAACCTAGTCGACAATTCACTACATGGGAGGGACTAGCCGAAGCCTTCCTCGAGGAGTTCTTTCCCCCCTATATGACGGATGCAATCCGGGATCGAATCAACCACTTCACACAACACAAGGGAGAGCTCTTCCATGAGACTTGGAATAGGTTCCAAGCTCTTCTTCGGTCTTGTCCTCATCACAACTTCGCCGAATGGAGCTTGGCGGATATCTTTGCTAGGTCCCTCGACTTTGAGAATACAAGGATGATCAACCAAGCCGCCGGAGGTGATCTAAGGACGCTCACTCCCGAAGATGCTTTAGAACTCTTTGCGGAGATGGCCAACAAGACAAGGAGTTGGTCTCGACAACAACCTCCAAGGTCCAAGTATGGGAGCGACACTCACTACGACTCTAGAGCCATAAGTGTTGATGCACCAAAGGATTCATCTACCTATGGGAAGAAGCATAAGTTACCGGGACATCGAGATGAAGATGACCCTATGTTTGCGCTCCTCATGTCTAAGATCGATGCTATGGCATCCCAAGTAAGTAACCTAAGCATGCCTAAGCATCCCTCCAAGGTTCAATCATCTCATGTGGGTAACCCTCCAGTGGCTTCTATATATTGTTGTGAATGTTGTGGGGGTCAAGGTCACGATGTTAGTGCTTGTCCTTCCGCCACTCCTGAGCTTGGCCAAGGCGACCATGAGGAGGTGAGTTTCGCACAAGGTCAAGGATTCCATGGTAATTTCATCCCCAAGGTAACTATCAAGGTAACTATAACCGACCTTGGTACAACAAGTCTAACCAAGGTTACCAAGGCCAAGGGAGTCAAGGTAGTGGTTATAGCAAGGGTTACAACCAAGGAAATCAAGGAGGTTATCAAGGCTATAGAGGGCACCAAGGAAACCAATGGTCTCAAGGAAGTAACCTAAACCAAGGTAGTCAAGGGAACCAAGGGGGAAATCAATGGAATCAAAGTGGACATCCAAGTCAAGGTTCCCAAGGTCCTACCCCACCGGGAACGTACAACCATAGAGGTGAAGGACCACCCGGTTTCAACAAGCCTCCTCAAAACAAGGAGGGTGGTTCTTCAATTTCTCAAGAAGACACCAATGCGGCAATGATCCAACTCATCAAGAATCAACAAGCTTCAATTGCCAATTTGGAGAACCAATTGGGACATATTTCTAAGGCACTCTCGGAGCGACCCTCGGGCACTTTACCTTCCAATACCGAGGTCAATCCCAAGGGCCCGGAGCATTGCAAGGTAGTGACATTGAGAAGCGGGAAACCTTTGCAAGATACAACCTCTTCCCCAAGTGTCTCCCAAAAGGTACAAGCTCCTAATCCAATAGTCGATGATGATGATACTAAAGATCCTTCGGATGAAGTTGAGGTTGAAGTCGAACCTCCTTCGGATAATGTGAATACTAAGGTTGCTAAGGAACCTAGTAAGGCTACATCAAGTACACCTCCGGTCTCTCCTCCCGCACCGGTTGTACCTCCTTACAAGCCTAAGCTTCCATACCCCTCTCGAGTGAGTAAGGATGGCCTTGAGAAGGTTTTTAAGAAGTTTGTTGAGCGGCTTAGTCAAATGCAGTTCTCTCTTCTGTTTCTCGAAGCTATGACTATGATGCCTCAATATGCTAAGTTCATGAAGGAACTCTACACCAACAAGAGGAAGCTACCGGAGACACCTCTAGTCCACCTCAATCAGGAATGTTCCACCGTTCTCTTCAAGAGTCCACCGGAAAAGCTTAAGGATCCAGGTACTTTTACTATCCCTTGTGCTATAGGTAATACCTCTTTGGCTAATGGTCTTGCGGATCTAGGTGCTAGTATCAATGTCATGCCTTATTGCATATTTGAGAAACTAGGGTTGTCTAATCTTCGTCCTACTCGTATGTACATTCAACTTGCGGACAAGTCGACCAAGAGTCCTAGGGGAATTGTTGATGATGTGCTAGTTAAAGTAGGTCCTTTTGTTTTCCTAGTTGATTTCGCGATCATTGATACCAATGATGTGGATGTCTCATTGATATTTGGTAGACCATTCCTTGCTACTTCTCGTGCTTTAATTGATGTGCATAATGGGAAATTGACATTGAGAGTAGGACAAGAGAGTGTCACGTTTTGCATAGCCGATGGCATGAAGTTTGCTCACGCACAAGATGATTTAGAGTACTCGTGTGATACTATTGCTTCGGCTAGTGTGTGTAGTATTTCTAACTTCGTGTGTAGAGATTCTTTGGATGTTTGCCTTAGAATGAATGTGTAGGAACATCTAGACACCCCAGAATTAAAAGCTCAGGTGGCTTATCTTGATGAAGGGAGAGATAAGTTGGAGAGTGAGACAGTTTTTGTTGCTCTTCCAAAGGTGGAAAGGGTGAAGACCTCTTATGAAGAACCACCTACTCTTGAACTCAAGCCTCTTCCCACTCATTTGGAGTATGCTTTTCTCATGCCAAACTCTAAGCTACCGGTCATCATCAATGCTAAGCTTCTACCCGAGCAAAAGGACCGTCTAGTGGAGCTCCTCAAGAAGTACATTAGAGCTATTGCATGGAGCATCTCAGATATTCGAGGTATAAGTCCCACATTTTGCTCACATCGGATCCTCATGGAGGAAGATTTTAAGCCGGTTGTGCAACCTCAAAGAAGATTGAATCCTGACATGAAAGAGGTTGTGAAGAAAGAGGTTATAAAGCTCATAGATGCGGGGATTATCTTTCCTATCTCGGATAGTCCTTGGGTTAGCCCCGTGCAAGTTGTTCCTAAGAAAGGAGGGATCATGGTGGTAGCTAATGACAAGGATGAGCTTATCCCGACAAGGACGATCACCGGATGTCGTGTTTGCATAGATTATCGTCGACTCAATGAGGCCACTAGGAAGGATCACTTTCCTCTACCTTTCATTGATCAAATGCTCGAGCGTCTCTCCGGTCACGAGTACTATTGTTTCTTGGATGGCATGTCCGGATACTTCCAAATACCGATTGCTTCGGAGGACATCGAGAAGACCACGTTCATATGCCCTTTTGGTACGTTTGCTTATCGCCGAATTCCATTTGGATTGTGCAATGCTCCCGCCACCTTCCAACGATGTATGCTTGCTATCTTTGATGATTTTGTGGAAGACATCATGGAGGTGTTCATGGATGATTTCTCGGTATTTGGGGATTCATTTGATCTTTGTTTGAGGAATCTCGAGAAGGTGTTGCACCGTTGTGAAGAGACCAATCTCGCACTAAGTTGGGAGAAGTGTCATTTCATGGTCAATGAGGGGATTGTTCTAGGACACAAGATCTCTAGGAGGGGCATTGAGGTTGATAAGGCGAAGCTAGAGACCATCTCTCAACTTCCTCCACCATCTTCCGTGAAGGCCGTTAGAAGTTTTTTGGGGCATGCCGGTTTCTATAGGCGTTTCATTAAGGATTTTTCCAAGATTACTACCCCTATGACTCGGCTTCTCGAGAAGGATGTGGAATTCCGATTTGATGAAGAATGTTTGAAAGCCTTTGAACTCCTAAAGGATAAACTCACAAATGCTCCTATACTCATTGCTCCGGATTGGTCCAAGTCATTTGAGTTGATGTGCGATGCTAGTGATTACGCTATTGGAGCGGTTCTAGGCCAACAAATTGACAAGAGATTCCATCTGATATACTATGCAAGCAAGACTCTCAATGAAGCTCAAAGGAACTATACAACCACGGAGAAGGAGCTCTTGGCCATAGTGTTTGCCTTTGATAAGTTTAGGTCCTACTTGGTGCTTTCTCATACTATTGTATTCACGGACCACCAAGCTTTGAGGTACCTTCTATCCAAGACCGATGCTAAGCCAAGATTGATTCGTTGGGTTCTTTTGTTACAAGAGTTTGACATTGAAATTCGGGATAAGAAGGGATCCGAGAATGTAGCCGCCGATCACTTGTCTCGTTTGAAAGAAGCTGAATTGGTACACAATGGTAATGAGGAAATCAACGACAACTTTCCCGATGAGCTATTATTCGCTTTAGCGATAATGGAGTTCGAGGAGCCTTGGTTTGCGGATTTAGCTAACTATCTTGCTAGTGGATATTTGAAGGAGGGCCTCTCCACTCAAGACAAAAGGAAGTTCTTTGCGGATTTGAAGCATTACTATTGGGACGATCCCTTTGTGTTTCGAGTTGGTTCCGATGGGATAATTAGAAGATGTGTTAACCATGGCGAAGCGAAGGACATCATGCTTCATTGCCACTCCGGACCTACGGGTGGACATCATGGAGCAAATCGCACGGCTCGCAAGGTACTTGAGTCCGGATTCTTTTGGCCTTCGATCTTTCGAGATTGTCAAGACTTTGTCAAGTCTTGCGATGCTTGCCAACATTCAGGTAACATCTCTTCCTGTAATGAAATGCCTCAACATGTCTCGTTAGTGGTCGAAATATTTGATATATGGGGTATTGATTTTATGGGACCGTTTCCTACTTCGCATGGTAACAAGTATATTTTAGTTGCGGTTGATTATGTGTCTAAATGGGCGGAGGCACAAGCTTTGTCTACTAATGATGCCCGTGTTGTAGGGAAGTTTCTTGTTAAGTTGTTTACCCGTTTTGGTGCTCCTCGTGCTATTATTAGTGATCGAGGTACTCATTTTCAAGGACAATTCGATAGGGTGTGCCGACGGTTCGGTGTCACTCATCGGATGTCTACCTCGTATCACCCTCAAACTAGTGCCAAGCCGAGGTTACTAATAGGGAACTTAAGAGAATTTTGGAGAAAACGGTCGACCAATCACGAAAAGATTGGTCGTCAAAGCTTGATGATGCTCTTTGGGCCTACCGCACGGCTTATAAGACCCCTATAGGCACTACTCCCTATAGGATGGTCTATGGCAAAGCTTGCCATTTGCCGGTAGAGCTTGAGCACCGATCTCTTTGGGCGTTGAAATTTCTAAACCTTGATATGAGTCTCGCAGGAGAAGAGCGTAAGTTTCAGGTACATGAGCTCGAAGAGTATCGCCATCATGCTTATGAGAGTGCCAAGCTATACAAGGAGAGGACGAAGCTTATTCATGACTCCCGTTTGAAGTCGGGCAAGGATTTCAGAATTGGTGACCAAGTCCTCCTATACAACTCTCGGCTCAAGCTCTTTCCCGGGAAGTTGAGATCTTGTTGGTCCGGACCTTTCACGGTAACTCAAGTGTTTCCTTATGGCACCATCGAGGTAATCTCTCCCTCTCAAACCGAGTCTTTTAAGAGAAAATGCTCAAAAGAAAAGCTAGGTAAGCTCGGCACCTAAGTGAAGTGTCGGGTTGAGCACTAGCAAAAGGGCAAAGGCTGTGAGCTAGGCAGGTTCAACACCTAAGTGAAGTGTTGAATCGAGCACTAGTATGCAGTAAGAAAAAAAGGAAAAAAAAAGAAGAAAATTATGGAAATGAAAAGAAAAGAAAAGAAAGAAAAAGAGTTCTCAAATGTAGCCCTTGATCCTAGCCAGAGTTTGTAAAGTGCGGATCTAGAAGCAGATGAAGTCGAGTCGATAGCCACATCATGATCACTCATCACTTTCAAAAAAATAGTCCTTTTGATTAGAATTGGTGTTGTCGTGGTCAGTTTTGCTGTGTCCCAATCAACCACTGCTTGAAGTGTGCAGAAAATAGTGAGGTCTAGACATGTTTGGTTGACGTTCTTGCATGTGTAGGTTAAGTTTGTTTGTGGAACAGTTTAAGCCGAATTGTTATTGCTTGAATCTCAATGGACCGATCTTGTCATTTGTGAACTTGGATGTTTTCTAATTCATTTGCTTGAGGACAAGCAAAGCTTAGTCGTAGGGGAATTTGATGTGACTTTATTTGGTGCATTTTTAGCTTATCATTGACCTATGAAACGCCCGTGTTTGATCCTTAAATGCCATGCTTAATATGTTTTTATCGAAGTTTTGTGCTAAGTGCTATTATGTTGCCCGGTTGCCACTTTGAGGCCAATTCCATGTCTATTGGAGGTGTTTTCTTTTTATTTTCAGGTCTTGGCATTGTAGTACTGGTGACAAGGAGCACGTAGGATCAAACGGGAGGTCAATCGGAGCTAGGACGGAGGAGATATGGACGTGGCAAAATCGAAGAAAATACGATTTTCAGTTGAAGACAGTTTCGGCGAAACTATCATATAGTTTTCGCCGAAGAAGAAGCTTTCGGCGAAGTTTGCAAGTCCTCGGTCCGAAAACTCGAAGCAGACAGAAGGCCTTTACGCTTTGACAACATTTTCGGCAAAAACATTGAAAGTTTTCACCGAAAACTTTAGAAGGAATGAAGCAGCGTGTTTTCAAGGGCATTTTCGGCGAAAATCCTACAGAATTTTCGCCAAAAATATCAGGCAAGTCCGGCGTGCTATATAAAGGTGAAAGAGGCGTGAGTTTAAGGCATCAATTCATTATTTACACAACACCATCGCCGATTGCCCTCTCTCTCTCAATTTTTTCATCAACTCCATCATCTCCTCTCCCTCAAACACACACCAACCTCCCTCAATTGTTGATCAACTTGAAGATCTAAGTGAAGCCTTCCACCCTTGGATTGGAGCTTGAAGAGCCAAGTGAGAAGATCCTCCATGGAAGCAAGGATGATCTCCTCTCCTCAATTTCAGGTTTCCTCCATGGTTAAGCTAGGCTAAACTTAGGTTTAATTTAGTGAGGGATGGATCAAGCTAGGATAGGTGATTGATTGTTTGGATTGATGTTCTTATAGCCATTTGTGTAAGATGATGATCCTATACCTTGTGCTTTGTAGCCATTAGAGCTTGACTTGTTCTTTTGGTATTGTTATGTCTTTCAATTCATGAGAATGATTGATTGATGTTGATCTAAGGTTGTAGGATTGTAATTGGATGATTTGAGAGATTGGATTATCAAGTTACAACCATTTTGAGCTTGTTTTCCTTGTTGTCATTTTATCAAACACTTGGTGTGCATTTAGTTTTCTTTCATTTGAAGGTTGAAAGACCCTTGTGATTGCTAGACTAGTGTTATGTGATTGACATGAGAGTGTCTTGCATCATTACCTTGTGCTAGATGATTGTTAGCATAGAATTCAAGTTCCAAGCATTTCATTGAGCTAGTTTAAAGCATTCCATTCCCTTTGTTCACATAGCGAGAGCATGGTGCATTTGGTCTAGGAATAGAGAGTCAATTGTGCGAGAGTTCGTTGATTCTACTTGAGTGAGATGCATGGTCATTAATTACACATCGTTGCTTGAGAATCAATCCAGCTTTCATGAACCTTGAGCTTGAAGAAACCCCTTGCTAGACTAAACTCCTTTCTCTTGTTTGATCCTCAATTTTCACTTGTCAATTTTACCTTGTTTGCTTATGTTTTTAACTTGTCTCCTTTCAAAACCAAACTTCAATTTAAATGTATGGACCGTTTACGAACGTTGTGAGTATTAGCCTATGAGGGAACCCTGAGGAATACGACCTTGATAAATCCTTTTATCAGGAGCGGCAATGCCACTCAAGAGGTGACATGATCCAACAATGCTACCCCGAAGCCAATCGGTACTCCTACACACCACCAGGGTCACCTGGCCGAGACAAGACCCTATGGCCTCTTAAGAAGCGAATGAATCCAAGGGAAGGCCGTCCACGAGCCCTAAAACCAATGTATGACAAGAAATATCAACTAAATCCTTCACTTGCAGGTAGAAAGACTCCAAGGAATGGAATGCTGTCCCAAGCCATGCTGTTGGCCGAGGGTATAAGCCCTAGCACCGAAGAGAAGCTTCAGCCTGCCCCTAGCCTGACCTCTAGGAGCCCTGAGGAAGAAGCCGATTCTTTGAGTGACCCTCTAGAAGCATTCCTGGAGTACAGAAGGAAGAGAGGACAAGAACCCTTGGCCCGAAGAGGAGAGTTGTCAAAGATTGACCCTGAGCTGAGCCCTGAGAAGAAGTGGAGTCCGTGGCCCCAAAGCATGACACTTGGGCTAACCTCGGAGGGCTACGTCCGAAGCTACTTGGAGGCCTACCTGAAGCTTAAAGAAGAAGGCCCAAGCAGAAAGGAAGAAAGCCCAAGGAGAGAGAAGCTCCGAACCCTAAATTGGCAACCGATCCGATCAGAGGAATTCCAAGGAGCCGACCATGAAGAACATATCTTCTGGACAAGATGTACGGTCACTGAGCCCGCCCAAAGCCGAAGCCCGCGTCCGCCACCCAAGTCCAGCCCGGCGTTCGGCCGGTCAAGCCCACCGGGCTGCCACACGCGCCCAACCGGCCCGAGCAGCCGTACGCGGCCGGATTAGGGTTTTTGACCTAATTTAGGTCTTTTATTCTGCCTTAAAGACCACAACTATTATTTTATGTTTATTCCTTTTTAGTAGGATTATTTAGGGGATTTATGAGACTATTTAGGAATAGGACTCTTTATTTTATTATTATTTAGAAGTAGTGTTTAGGGAGGAGAGCTTGTTCCCTCACCTATATATAGAGGCCGCCGGCCTCCTTTTGTACTAAGACTTTTTATGAAATAAACCCCCTTTGAAAGAACTTTGTTCTGAAACCCTTATTGTATCTGCATGTTGCGATACTGAAGGATCGACTTATCATCAAGAGCATCCATCTCTTGGCGTGGCGTCTTTAACTGGACACTTCTGGTTCCCGGCTGTTATATAGCCGACGGGTCAAAGTACTTTTCCGCCCCCGGTTCCCGAAGGTTTCTACCTCGTTGCACGTTCCAACTTGCGGTGTTTAAGGGTCGTCTGCCCACGGTTGCAGTGGTTCACATCAGTTGGTATCAGAGCACGGTTCAAACACATGGACCACATCTATCCCAGTCTCCAGGTTCTCCTGGATTCTTATCCTTTTATTGTTTTCGTTAGAAAATTGATTCGAAAATCTCCCTTCTATTTCAATTTTAGTTTCAAGTTATAAGAAAAGAAAAAGAAAAGAAAGCAAGGTCACCTTGCCACGTTATTTCCTTTCATTGTAAGTTTGTTTCTAAGAAGAGGGGATAGAAAATTGCTTCCGTTCGATAGTACTAACCATGGCAGATGAGAGACTAACCAATATAGAAGGCAACATTCGGAACCTTGGAGCTACCATGGCTGCCGTCCACGAAGCCCTAGCTCAGCTTCAAGCCGAGAGAGGACGAGACAGGCACCGAGAGGACAGCCCTGAAGACCCGAACAGAAGAGCCCGACGACTAGCTCAAGAGATTGACGATGACTTGAGCAACCTCAAGCTCACCGTGCCAAAGTTTGCTGGCAAATACAATGCCGACGAGTACCTAGATTGGGAGAGAAGTATGGAGGATTTCCTCAAGTGCCACCACTACTCCGAACGTAAGAAGGTAATTCTCGCCACCCTTGAATTCACTGACTATGCTGCTCTTTGGTGGAGCCAATACAAGGGCAGGATTCAAAGGGATGAAGAAGATCCCATCGAGTCGTGGAGAGACCTCAAGCGGATCATGAGGAAGAAGTTTGTTCCGAGTACTTATACTCGAGACCTACACACATCCCTCCGGAACTTGAAACAAGGCACCATGTCCGTGGAGCAATATACCAAGGAGATCAAGATGTTGGTAGCCCGACTTGACCTCCGAGAAGAACCCGAAGCGAAGATAGCCCGGTTTGTAGGTGGGCTACGCCCCGAGATCATGTATCAAGTCAACATACTCAACTATGCTGACTACGAGGAGCTCAAAGCCTTAGCTAACCGCGTGGAGAGAGAATTGAAGAGGGTTACACGACAAGATCCGCCAGTGCCCCGTGGAGAGGAGGCTCGACTACCAGCCAAGCCTCATGGAAGACCGAACAGCCCTGAGGCTCTAGTTCACGGCCAAACCCTAACCCTAGGGGTTCGGCACCTCCGATAACATCTGTCCAACCTACTTCTACGGTTCAGAATTTTTACCCACGTCCTAGTGGAATTGTATGTTTTAAGTGTCAAGGTAGAGGACACATCTCAAGGGATTGCCCTAACCAAAGACGATGGTAGTAAGAGAAGGAGGAATCGAGACGGACGATGAAGAAGAGGAGAAGAAGGAAGAAGAAGAGGAGTCAGAAGAAGGAGAAGAAGTTCAGCCCGAAGGGCTTGAAAAGTTTGCAGGGTTCACTTTTAAAACCCCAGCACTCGGCGCCCCGGCCTCAGCCCCAGCGCCAGCCCCGCCTCAGCCCCGGCCCCTGCCCCGGCATCAGCCCCGGCCTCAGCCCCGGCCCCTGCCCCGGCCTCAGCCCCGGCATCAGCCCCGGCATCAGCCCCAGCCTCAGCCCCGGCCCTGCCCTGCCCTGCCCCGGCCTTAGCCCAGGCACTAGCCCTGACCCCGGCCCTGGCACCAGTGCTCGGCCCCAGTCTCGGCACTACCCCAGGCCTTAGCGGCCCAGCGCTCGGCCCCAGCATCGGCACTGCCCCAGGCCCTAGCGCCCCAGCGCTCGGCCCTACCCCGGGCTCTAGCGCCCCAGCGCTCGGCCCTGCCCCAGGCCCCAGTACCCCAGCACTCGGCCCCAGCCCAGGCGCTGCCCCACCAGGCCCCAGTACCCCATTTGCTCAACTCCAGCCCCGGCGCTGCCCCACCAGGCCCCAGTGCCCCAGCACTCGGCCCCAGCCCCCGCTGGCACCGCCTGACCAGTTCCAACGCGCCCACCCCGCTGGCACCCCACTGCTCACCGCCACCAGATTTCTACTACCCCCGCCGGCCCTCCACCACCCGTCACCGCATCACCGCCTGCCGCCGCCAAATCACTTCCCGCCACCGCCTACTTCCTGCCCGCCGCCGCCGCCGGCTCCCCACTGCCCGCCGCCACGTCCCAACTAGCCGGCGCCACCACCTGGCTCAACGTGCCCTGGCTTACCTCCGGCACCCCCAGCACCCCCGTGCTCCGGCTCGACGCTTCACCACCCGTTCCATGGGATAATCCCTCCCGACGAGTTTCAAGAGCTACCCCGAGCGAGGACGATCCGGATGCTGATCCGGATGTGGAGATAAGTAAGGAGCTCTCACCCGCTACCTCCCCGAGCCTTAACATTATTATTGATAGTTTTTCAGGGGAAGAAGCTATGGAGACTGAAGAAGAGAGCACTGAAGGACCTGAGCCTTGGTCCGTTACTGACTCAAGTGAGACTCCTCGGTCTAAGGATGATGGTGCTAAAGATTGGAAGAGGATGATGAGTGTTAGGAAAGGACCCGAGATGGATTTGGTGACAAATCCAAGGCAAGAAGAGGGGGATGACATGATCCAACAATGCTGCCCCGAAGCCAATCGGTACTCCTACACACCACCAGGGTCACCTGGCCGAGACAAGACCCTATGGCCTCTTAAGAAGCGAATGAATCCAAGGGAAGGTCGTCCACGAGCCCTAAAACCAATGTATGACAAGAAATATCGACTAAATCCTTCACTTGCAGGTATAAAGACTGCAAGGAATGGAATGCTTGTCCCAAGCCATGCTGTTGGCCGAGGGTATGAGCCCTAGCACCGAAGAGAAGCTTCAGCCTGCCCCTAGCCTGACCTCTAGAAGCCCTGACGAAGAAGCCGATTCTTTGAGTGACCCTCTAGAAGCATTCTAGAGTACAGAAGGAAGAGAGAGCAAGAACCCTTGGCCCAAAGAGGAGAGTTGTCAAAGATTGACCCTGAGCCGAGCCCTGAGAAGAAGTGGAGTCGGTGGCCCCAAAGCATGACACTTGGGCTAACCTTGGAGGGCTACGTCTGAAGCTACTTGGAGGCCTACCTGAAGCTTAAAGAAGAAGGCCCAAGCAGAAAGGAAGAAAGCCCAAGGAGAGAGAAGCTCCGAACCCTAAATTGGCAACCGGTCCGATCAGAGGAATTCCAAGGAGCCGACCATGAAGAACATATCTTCTAGACAAGAAGTCCGGTCACTGAGCCCGCCCGAAGCCGAAGCCCGCGTCCGCCACCCAAGTCCAGCCCGGCGTTCGGACCGGTCAAGCCCACCGGGCCGCCACACCGCGCCCAACCGGATTAGGGTTTTTGACCTAATTTAGGTCTTTTATTCTGCCTTAAAGACCACAACTATTATTTTATGTTTATTCCTTTTTAGTAGGATTATTTAGGGGATTTATGAGACTATTTAGGAATAGGACTCTTTATTTTATTATTATTTAGAAGTAGTGTTTAGGGAGGAGAAGCTTGTTCCCTCACCTATATATAGAGGCCGCCGACCTCCTTTTGTACTAAGACTTTTTATGAAATAAACCCCTTTGAAAGAACTTTGTTCTAAAACCCTTATTGTATCTGCATGTTGCGATACTGAAGGATCGACTTATCATCAAGAGCATCCATCTCTTGGTGTGGCGTCTTCGACTGGACACTTCTGGTTCCTGGCTGTTATATAGCCGACGGGTCAAAGTACTTTTCCGCCCCCGGTTCCCGAAGGTTTCTACCTCGTTGCACGTTCCAACTTACGGTGTTTAAGGGTCGTCTGCCCACGGTTGCAGCGGTTCACATCATGAGGCGAGATTGGTTATTATGCAGCAACATATGCACCGCTCCGACGAGCGGTATGAGGCACAGCTGGCGTGGCAATGCCAGCTCGGTGACTTCCTCCACTTCCCACCTCCCGGTCCACCTGACTAGCAGTGATCGGGTTGTATTCCTTTTCTGTTCCTTTCTTTTTATTTCTTCTTTTCGGATTTCGATCCAACTTTTTTCTGTGTGGATCCGGGACACTTGTCCCAGTTTCCTTTTTCTCTTTCATTTGTTTTTGTTTTGTAGGCAGTTGGGAGATTCCCTTTGCTTCGCTTGGGTAGATTCCCTCCGCTCCGAGGATCCGTGCTCATCCCCTACGCCAACCATCTCGGTCCAGGTTCTTCTACTTCACTCTGAACTCTAGAATTAGTCCTATGAGGACACAGTCCGATTTAAGTGTGGGGTAGGATGCTAGAGAACCTTTCAAGAACTTGATTGCCCTTGATTGTGTTTTTGTGTGCCTCGTGATTCCTTGCCAGTCTCTCTAGCATTAGAATGGCTCAGTTCTTGATTTTTGATGTTAAGTTGTTGTTCAATCTGTCATAATGATGCTTAGACTGCTTAACCTAGAACTTGAGAACCAACATGTATATTTTGATGCTAAATTGCCTGGTTAGAACAGAATTTTAAAATCACACTTGTAGTTTGTAGCTTTGATTGCATGAAAATGACCGAATCCGACTAGCAAACCAACTATGAGCTTTTGATCCATTGCACGTAACTTGCAATTCAATTCTTTTTGAGTGGTTTTCTGTTTACTTGAATGAGTTAGAATTTGCATGAGACCTACTCAAGACCACACGATGACACGAGTTCTAGAATGATAGGGGCACCTAGATTCAGCTACTAAGCCAGATAGCCTACCAAACGTTAAATCCATTAGGTTTAAACCATTGAGCTTGGCCTGTTCTTTCGGTTTGATAATACATTACACCATTTCCCATTCTTTCATTCCCCGTTGATCCCCTGTGGTTGTAGTTCTAGATTGACCTACCGGAAGTTGGTTTGTGGTAACCTACCTATAGCCATTAAACAGGTGGTCTTAGCTATTATGTCCGAAAGTGTAAACCCCTCTAGCAACTAAAAGAAAGAATCGACACAAAGAACAAAAAAAGAGAAAAGAAGAAAAGAAGCAAAATTTTGAAAAAATGAGAAGAAAGAAGAAAAATCAGAAAAGCCAAAAAGTTTCAAGTTTTAGTTCAATAAACGTTCTTCTCCCTACATATGGAAGAACGAAGCCAAAAGAAAAAAAAGTCAGAAAAGAAAAGAAATGTGTAAGGAAAATAAAGTGCTAGGTTGCTTGAGGGTATCATAGGACGAGCGTTCACTATTCAACCCGTGTCTAGTTAGACGGTAGGAAGCCATAGGCTAGATTCGAGGGAAGTTAGTCGAAAAGCTACACCGCACCAAAGCCATCATCATACATTCCCATCATCCATCTCATTATAAACCCTTGTAGTGTAGAATTCGTTATAGTCCTAGCAGGGAAGTCCTTCTTGACTGGTTACTCGTGTTGTCACAGTGGTGAAGATGTGGTCAAAATGCAAACTTATGACAGAATTCAGTAACAGAAAATGATTGACAGCATAAACACGTCCTTAAGCACAGAGAGTGAGAGTTCCCATTGTGCTATATTTTCCCTGTGTGAGGAGTCTGGACGGTCAGGTCAAATTCGTGCATAATTGGTTACAATTACTTGTCGTGTGCAGTTTATTAGTGAGACCAGGTTATTTGACTGATCTGTATGCATATTAGGTTTCTTGTTCTAGGAATTATCTATCTAATAATTCATTGTGTTTGATTGAGCTTCAATTTGATCGATCTTATCATTTCTGAACATGAGCGTTTCTATTCAGTTGCTTGAGGACAAGCAAAAGCTTAAGTGTGGGGTATTTTGATGACACTCGATTTGACGTGATTATCAGCCTCATTTAAGCAACATTTCCTTGCTTAAGACATGGTTTTTAGGGTAGAATAGCGAATATTTAATCAATTGCCCTATCTCGTGCCATTTGTGTTACCTTGGCCCGTTTCGGTCTATTTGATGGTTTTCTAGTGTTTCTATGTTAGCACAGGTTTTTGCCGTCAAATAAGTAGCCAAGGACGTGTCTAAGGCATTGGAACCTCGAGGAATCGCACCGGAATCGATCCAAGGAGCCAATCAAGTCAAACCAAACTTCTGCCCCGTTTTACACTGAAGATTTCGCCGAAAACACCCAAGGTTTTCGGCGAAAATCCATGCACAAATTGACTGAGCTCATTCAAGGAAGTTTTTGGCGAAAATGTGAAGTTTTCGCCGAGAACCAATGGTCCGAAAACCACAGAAGAATCCAGCCGGCGTTCATCCCATTTACACTAGGATTTTTGGCAAAAATCTTAGTTAAAAACCGGCGGTATTAGGGTTAAGTATAAATACTTAACCGGCGGCCCAAAATCGGAGACAACTTTTTCACATCATAATTACCAACTAATACCAAAATTCTCAGAATTCTCAAGAGTTCTGAAGGAGAGTTTAGAGTTCGAAGAGCCAAAAAGAGATCATGTCGCCATCCCTTCCATCTCGAAGACTCGGAGCTAGGATTCCAGTTTACCGGAAGATCGAAGTTCTGTCGGAGTCGTCTTAATTAGGTTTTTCAGATCCTTTTCTGTTCTTCCTCTGTATGATGAACTCTATTTCTGTCTTTGATTCTTTTGTGAAAACATGAGTAGCTAAACTCTTAGAGCTTAGACTAGATGAACCCTAAGTGACCTTCCTTGGGGTTTCTTCATTTCCGCTCGGGGCTTCCTTTTTAAGCTTAGGGCAGGTCCTCAAGTAGCTCCAGATACAGCTCTCAGGAGCTGGGTCGGCTCAGGTGTCGTGCCTCGAAGCCAAGGACTCTAATTCTTCTCAGGGCTCGGCTCGGGGTCAGTCTTTGGATGCCCTCATTTTCTGGCTAGGAACTCTTGAGCTATTCTCCTCCTGTACTCCAGAAATGCTTCCAGAGGGTCACTCAAGGGGCCAACTTCTTCAGGGCTCTTTGAGGTCAAGCTAGGGGCAGACTGAGGCTTGTCTTTAGTGCTAGGGCTTATATCCTCGGCCAGCAGCATGGCCTGGAGTAGCATTCCATCTCTTTGAGTCTTTCTACCTGCAAGGGAAGGCCTTAGTCAATATTTCATGTCATACCTTGGCTTTAGGGCTTGAAGATGGCCTGCCCTTGGATCTACACGCTTCTTGTGAGGTCCTAGGGTCCTGCCTCGGACAGGTGACCCCGGTGGGGTGTAGGAGTACCGGTTGGCATCAGGGCAGCACTGGCGGATCATATCATCCCCCTCTTCTTGCCTAGGATTTGTCCCCAAATCCATCTTGGGTCCTCTCCTAGTACTCAACACTCTCTTTCAAACTTCAGCAATTTTATTGGCCACGGTCAGGGACGACTCAACATCTTCTTTAGGGCCAGGAGTGTCACTTGAGTCAGTGAAGGACCAAGGCTCTTGTCCTTCAGTGCTTTCTCCATGTGTGTCCATAGCTCCCTCTCCTGAAAAACTATCAACAATAATGTTAAGGCTTGGGTGTAACACCCCACCCCGAATCGCCTAGGTTGAACCATTGGTTAGACCGGGAATCAGGTGTCACGGGTTAAAGTACAAAATCAAATCTATAAGAATCTCATTAAATCGCAATAAAATAAAATAAGACAACGCTAAGTGGAAGCTTCCATAGTTCAAAAACAAAACCAAAACCAAAATACAATTTCAAATTCATTTCTCAACATAAACGATTCCAAAATCCCCAAAACGTCAACTGATTAAAACACCAAAAACATCTTCCAAGTCCTCGGTCACCATCCTTCAGTCTTCTAGCTCACTCCAAGCTCCAACTGCTAACAACCAACGATTGCTGCTCCAAACTCAACTCCTACTTCTAACTGAAAAGAGAGACTAAGAGGGGATCAGTTTCCTAATGAAACTGAGCGAACCCACTGGGCTTAACTATGCGCCGAACTACCTAGGGAGCATCCCAGACTCCCACATTGGAATACAACAATGGGACCGATACTTTCCATTAGTTCATTTTCACAACCTAATATGGTAGTACTAGGTGATCAAACATTTATCCCTCTACCCCTATTCCCATCATGTACCACCCCAACAATATCATCCAATAACCATACAAAATCAAACATCCACAACATCAAAGTCAACATAAATAAACCAACATCAACATGATCCAACCACACATCACATATCAGCTCACAATCACATCCAACACAACACACACACACACAACAGTTCACATTTCATTTAACTGGGTGAGTTAATTAGGCGCCATTGGAGTTTATCCATACACCACCCCTGCCGGCCAGACGCACCCACTCTTCTAGGAGGGTCCAAGACGCATCCTCTGTACGAGCAGGATCCAGGGCCCAACATACATCGACACATCAACAACAACACAATAGATCACGCCACTCTTCCAGGAGGCGTGACCGCACCTCACTCTTCCAGGAGAGGTGACTATTTGGGGGCAGTGTATGCTCCAACCAGGTTCTAACATCCAATCAACACTACCAAAACTCAACACTCAACCAACCGTCATACTCATCACACAACTCATTCGCATCATTCAAACCAACCATCGAGATTCACATCAATTCCCACCACCACCAACATCATCAATCGCATACTTAACCATATCCCACATTATGCCACTTCCACTCATTCACATACATCAACAGTCACACAAAGCATCATCGTAATCCCACATCACACATAACCACACATCACAAGTCATTCGACGCCTCCCACGGCACAAACAGTTTAAGGGTAAACGGCTAGCTCACCGGCCACCCCCACCTGCAAGTACAGGGGAAGCCATGTCATGAGTCGTAGGGTTACCCTCATGTACATCTTCATTGGACGACCCCACATTGGTGGGACCATCCACCTGTTCATCATTTAAGGGCGACCCCACATTGGCAGGACCACCCTCCTGCAACCACAGATTAACAACACGAAATAGAAATGCAGCAACAGAATCATACCCCGACCCACCTACACTCATTACTAAATCCATATCATTAATCATCAATGTTCATCATCTCTCCCAACTCACACCACATAGAAATCAGCCAACCATTGTCAAACAATTCACCAAGTAACAGTAACACAAACAATCATCAATCATCACAATCACATAGCAAGAATTCACAGAACAATTCCTCCTTTTACTCTCTTCCAATTCATGCAAAACCTACATTTCTCTAAGTCAAGTTTCAACTCCTCACGTCGACCAATTCTACCTATCGTACGCTAAACCCTCACCTTAGCCTAAAGGAAGACTCCGAATTCTGCCTCACAAGATCCGTCTCATCTTCCCGTTCCATAGGTTCTGATGGTGCGTCGTTTGGACTTCAAACGAGCAAGATATGGTTGAGAGACTGATCTGCTAGTCTCTAAGCCTTATGGGGACCAAACTGACATTTTCCCGAATTCAAGCACAAGCCTCTAACTTCCTTCGTTAAGCGTTTCACTACAGGGACTTAGAAAGCTAACGGAATGCTCCCCAGTCCTCATCTGTCCAGTAAACCAAGTTAGGGACCATTTCAAGATTTTTACTCAAACTCCAAAACAGTCCACAAAGATCCAAAGATGGGAAATCAACCACTTAACTTTCCAACAATTTCAGAGAGGTCCCTGAACTATCTGCAATTGCGTCTTCGTCCTTCTTCTTCTTCGATTGATATCGACATCGCCGGTGGGATCCCTCACCGCCGCCGCGACTTCTATTTCCTTGGAATATGGCCGAACACCGCCGCCGACGAGCGCCTCACCAAAGCCGCCGGCAGCTACCGTGCCTCCAAACCTCCGGGAGATCGCCATCGCCGCCTCCACCTCTCGCTCGTCGCCATCGCTGCTCATCCCATCGTCTCTCTCTCTCTTCTCCTACGTTTCATCCGCCGGCAACGGCCAACCCTCTCTATCTCTCTCGAACAAGCGCCGCCGCTTCCCTCTCGTAGTTTGTGCGCCGCCAAAACTACCTTTTCCCCTCTCTCCCTCGTTCTCTGCGCGTCCAACTCCGCAACCGCCTCTCTCTCCCTATTGCTTTCTTGCTGTAGCAGAAAAATTGATGGGTTGAACCTTCACTCCATCAAACCGAGCAAGCCAAGAATCAGCCCACTTCCTCTTTCTCTTTTCCGTTCAATTCCCAAAGCCCAACCACCATAGCCTACTTCCCTTCTTGAACGAAACAAGGCTTTAATCCTAAAAGGAATCAGCTCACACTGTTGGCAGAAATTGACTTATTTTGCTTGGTTAGGTTGGCTTGGTTTGGCCAATTGGTTCGGGACCTTGTCTCGACAGTTAACCGAAACACCTTTAATTCGAGAAGTTCAATTCCCAACTCTCGGGGTAAAATTTAATCCATGAATTAAATAATTTAATTCGATTTAGATTCTACCAAACTTTAACTAACAACGAGCCAACCAGTTTTTTTTAAATCAAACCGATTAATCAGAACCGGGATGTTACAACTCTCCACAACTACAAAGGATTTCGTCCCCGAAATCACAACCAAAATTGGGTCGTTATCCAAACTTCATCATTACAAGAATCTCTAAAGCTGCCGGTTCTCTAAATCTCAAAACTCATTTTCCAAAAGATGATATGCTTGTAAATTCCCTTCAAATCAATTCATAAAACAAATTTCTAACTTCTCGTTTAAAATCAATACAGATGAAAGCCAAAACTACATCTTGGTTAAAAAAAAAATATCAAATTAATTTCAAGTTCTTAACATAAATGTTCAAGAGAACAAACACCAACCATCAAACGAAAACACATTTAACAAAATTAAAATCATGAAATCCCATGACTAATTATCTTAAAGGTGAAAACGCTTATAACTCCCTTTTAAATCAACGAAGAGTTTGAAATACTAGCCTTCTGTCTAAAACAAAAATTATTGTTTTAACGAGGATGAAGTTTGATTTAATAATTTTTGTTTTAGACAGAAGGCTAGTATTTCAAACTCTTCCTTGATTTAAAAGGGAGTTATAAGCTTTTTCACCTTTAAGATAATTAGTCATGGGATTTCATGATTTTAATTTTGTTAAATGTGTTTTCGTTTGATGGTTGGTGTTTGTTCTCTTGAACATTTATGTTAAGAACTTGAAATTAATTTGATATTTTTTTTTAACCAAGATGTAGTTTTGGCTTTCATCTGTATTGATTTTAAACGAGAAGTTAGAAATTTGTTTTATGAATTGATTTGAAGGGAATTTACAAGCGTATCATCTTTTGGAAAATGAGTTTTGAGATTTAGAGAACCGGCAACTTTAGAGATTCTTGTAATGATGAAGTTTGGATAACGACCCAATTTTGGTTGTGATTTCGGGGACAAAATCCTTTGTAGTTGTGGAGAGTTGTAACATCCCGGTTCTGATTAATCGATTTGATTTAAAAAAAACTGGTTGGCTCGTTGTTAGTTAAAGTTTGGTAGAATCTAAATCTAATTAAATTATTTAATTCATGGATTAAATTTTACCCGAGAGTTGGGAATTGAACTTCTCGAATTAAAAGTGTTTCGGGTTAACCGTCGAGTCAAGGTCCCGAACCAATTGGCCAAACCAAGCCAACCTAACCAAGCAAAATAAGTCAAATTCTGCCAATAGTGTGAGCAGATTCCTTTTAGGCTTAAAGCCTGGTTTCGTTCAAGAAGGGAAGTAGGCTATGGTGGTTGGGCTTTGGGAATTGAACGGAAAAGAGAAAGAGGAAGTGGGCTGATTCTTGGCTTGCTCGGTTTGATGGAGTGAAGGTTCAACCCATCAATTTTTCCGCTACAGCAAGAAAGCAATAGGGAGAGAGAGGCGGTTGCGGAGTTGGACGCGCAGAGAACGAGGGAGAGAGGGGAAAAGGTGGTTTTGGCGGCGCACAAACTACGAGAGGGAAGCGGCGGCGCTTGTTCGAGAGAGATAGAGAGGGTTGGTCGTTGCCGGCGGACGAAACGCAGGAGAAGGGAGAGAGAGACGACGAGATGAGCAGCGATGGCGACGAGCGAGAGGTGGAGGCGGCGATGGCGATCTCCCGGAGGTTTGGAGGCACGTAGCTGCCGGCGGCTTTGGTGAGGCGCTCGTCGGCGGCGGTGTTCGGCCATATTCCAAGGAAATAGAAGTCGCGGCGGCGGTGAGGGGATCCCACCGGCGACGTCGATATCAATCGAAGAAGAAGAAGGACGAAGACGCAATTGCAGATAGTTCAGGGACCTCTCTGAAATTGTTGGAAAGTTAAGTGGTTGATTTCCCATCTTTGGATCTTTGTGGACTGTTTTGGAGTTTGAGTAAAAATGTTGAAATGGTCCCTAACTTGGTTAACTGGACAGATGAGGACTGGGGAGCATTCCGTTAGCTTTCTAAGTCCCTGTAGTGAAACGCTTAACGAAGGAAGTTAGAGGCTTGTGCTTGAATTCGGTAAAATGTCAGTTTGGTCCCCATAAGGCTTAGAGACTAGCAGATCAGTCTCTCAACCATATCTTGCTCGTTTGAAGTCCAAACGACGCACCATCAGAACCTGTGGAACGGGAAGACGAGACGGATCTTCTGAGGCAGAATTCGGAGTCTTCCTTTAGGCTAAGGTGAGGGTTTAGCGTACGATAGGTAGAATTGGTCGACGTGAGGAGTTGAAACTTGACTTAGAGAAATGTAGGTTTTGCATGAATTGGAAGAGAGTAAAAGGGGGAATTGTTCTGTGAATTCTTGCTATGTGATTGTGATGATTGATGATTGTTTATGTTACTGTTACTTGGTGAATTGTTTGACAATGGTTGGCTGATTTCTATGTGGTGTGAGTTGGGAGAATGATGAACATTGATGATTAATGATATGGATTTAGTAATGAGTGTAGGTGGGTCGGGGTATGATTCTGTTGCTGCATTTCTATTTCGTGTTGTTAATCTGTGGTTGCAGGAGGGTGGTCCTGCCAATGTGGGGTCGCCCTTAAATGATGAACAGGTGGATGGTCCCACCAATGTGGGGTCGTCCAATGAAGGATGTACATGAGGGTAACCCTACGACTCATGACATGGCTTCCCCTGTACTTGCAGGTGGGGTGGCCGGTGAGCTAGCCGTTTACCCTTAAACTGTTTGTGCCGTGGGAGGAGTCGAATGACTTGTGATGTGTGGTTATGTGTGATGTGGGATTACGATCATGCTTTGTGTGACGGTTGATGTATGTGAATGAGTGGAAGTGGCATAATGTGGGATATGGTTAAGTATGCGATTGATGATGTTGGTGGTGGTGGGAATTGATGTGAATCTCGATGGTTGGTTTGAATGATGCGAATGAGTTGTGTGATGAGTATGACGGTTGGTTGAGTGTTGAGTTTTGGTAGTGTTGATTGGATGTTAGAACCTGGTTGGAGCCTACACTGCCCCCAAATAGTCACCTCTCCTGGAAGAGTGAGGTGCGGTCACGCCTCCTGGAAGAGTGGCGTGATCTATTGTGTTGTTGTTGATGTGTCGATGTATGTTGGGCCCTGGATCTTGCTCGTACAGAGGATGCGTCTTGGACCCTCCTAGAAGAGTGGGTGCGTCTGGCCGGCAGGGGTGGTGTATGGATAAACTCCAATGGCGCCTAATTAACTCACCTAGTTAAATGAAATGTGAACTGTTGTGTGTGTGTGTGTTGTGTTGGATGTGATTGTGAGCTGATATGTGATGTGTGGTTGGATCATGTTGATGTTGGTTTATTTATGTTGACTTTGATGTTGTGGATGTTTGATTTTGTATGGTTATTGGATGATATTGTTGGGGTGGTACATGATGGGAATAGGGGTAGAGGGATAAATGTTTGATCACCTAGTACTACCATATTAGGTTGTGAAAATGAACTAATGGAAAGTATCGGTCTCATTGTTGTATTCCAATGTGGGAGTCTGGGATGCTCCCTAGGTAGTTCGGCGCATAGTTAAGCCCAGTGGGTTCGCTCAGTTTCATTAGCAAATGATCCCCTCTTAGTCTCTCTTTTCAGTTAGAAGTAGGAGTTGAGCTTGGAGCAGCAGTCGTTGGTTGTTAGCAGTTGGAGCTTGGAGTGAGCTAGAAGACTGAAGGATGGTGACCGAGGACTTGGAAGATGTTTTTGGTGTTTTAATCAGTTGACGTTTTGGGGATTTTGGAATCGTTTATGTTGAGAAATGAATTTGAAATTGTATTTTGGTTTTGGTTTTGGTTTTGAACTATGGAAGCTTCCACTTAGCGTTGTCTTATTTTATTTTATTGCGATTTAATGAGATTCTTATAGATTTGATTTTGTACTTTAACCCGTGACACCTGATTCCTGGTCTAACCAATGGGTTCGACCTAGGCGATTCGGTGTGGGGTGTTACAAGTGGTATCAGAGCCTGGTTTGTCTCTGTTGCATAGGTGGACTGTTCATCCTGTTAGAGGATTAGCTACCATCTAATGGGAAGGACAGAACATCAATGCAGTACTGGCATTCCAGAGGTCTTTCAAACGATTTTAATTGGGTTTGGGTTTTGAAATGAAAGTGATTTTAAGGAAAGAAAGCGATTTGAAAATTTGTCAACTGAAAGTGTTCTGGTCCTCGGTCCTCCTAAGTCACGAAGAAAGCAAAGGGGGAAGCAATAAGCGTTCAGTGGAATCCCTTTAGTTGGTTAGAGGGATGTAAGAGTAGTGAAGTATTGGTTTTAGCTTGGGATGAGAAGTGTTGAACCCGTTATGGGAGGGTTAGTAAGGACAATTTTGTAGTTGGCATGGAGGCCAGGTGACGTACGCAAAGCTTTGAAGTTGTGGAGTGAGATTAGGATGCTATCGTGTGGCTGAGTTTTGGTTGGACGTTTAATTGGTGAATTAGTTGTGGTGAAGGAGATGAATTGAGTCGAGTTACAGGAATCTCTCTCGATATTTTGGTTAGGATTTTAAAGTCTAGTTCTGAATTCTCTAAAGTTTAAGGGGTTTTAATTATTGGGAGAAAAGTGGCTAAAGTAATTTCAAAAGTTTGGAAATCTTGATTTGAATTTCGTTTTGAAATTCTTTCAGTCAATTGGTCTAACAATATCGAATGTTGGGTTTTAACTGGTTGTAGATTTCGAATGTACGTTTTAAATGAAATTTTAATCTATTGAGAAAATTTTGAATTTCGTTCTCATTGTTGAGATTTTAAAAGAGATTGAGAAGGAAAACTGTATTTTGGGACTTAAACTTTTGAGAGATGAGAATTTTATGATTTTGAACTAGCAATGTATTTTGGTGTTGGGTTCAGGCATTAGTTTTTCTTTGAGTAACTCGTGTTGATGATTTATAAAGTGTGTTAACAATTTGATATTTTTAACGAGGATGAAGTTTGATTTTAATAATTTTTGTTTTAGACAGAAGGCTAGTATTTCAAACTCTTCCTTGATTTAAAAGGGAGTTATAAGCGTTTTCACCTTTAAGATAATTAGTCATGGGATTTCATGATTTTAATTTTGTTAAATGTGTTTTCGTTTGATGGTTGGTATTTATGTTAAGAACTTGAAATTAATTTGATATTTTTTTTTAACCAAGATGTAGTTTTGGCTTTCATCTGTATTGATTTTAAACGAGAAGTTAGAAATTTGTTTTATGAATTGATTTGAAGGGAATTTACAAGCGTATCATCTTTTGGAAAATGAGTTTTGAGATTTAGAGAACCGGGAGCTTTAGAGATTCTTGTAATGATGAAGTTTGGATAACGACCCAATTTTGGTTGTGATTTCGGGGACAAAATCCTTTGTAGTTGTGGAGAGTTGTAACATCCCAGTTCTGATTAATCGGTTTGATTTAAAAAAAACTGGTTGGCTCGTTGTTAGTTAAAGTTTGGTAGAATCTAAATCGAATTAAATTATTTAATTCATGGATTAAATTTTACCCCGAGAGTTGGGAATTGAACTTCTCGAATTAAAGGTGTTTCGGGTTAACCGTCGAGTCAAGGTCCCGAACCAATTGGCCAAACCAAGCCAACCTAACCAAGCAAAATAAGTCAATTTCTGCCAACAGTGTGAGCTGATTCCTTTTAGGCTTAAAGCCTTGTTTCGTTCAAGAAGGGAAGTAGGCTATGGTGGTTGGGCTTTGGGAATTGAACGGAAAAGAGAAAGAGGAAGTGGGCTGATTCTTGGCTTGCTCGGTTTGATGGAGTGAAGGTTCAACCCATCAATTTTTCCGCTACAGCAAGAAAGCAATAGGGAGAGAGAGGCGGTTGCGGAGTTGGACGCGCAGAGAACGAGGGAGAGAGGGGAAAAGGTGGTTTTGGCGGCGCACAAACTACGAGAGGGAAACGGCGGCGCTTGTTCGAGAGAGATAGAGAGGGTTGGCCGTTGCCGGCGGACGAAATGCAGGAGAAGGGAGAGAGAGATGACGGGATGAGCAGTGATGGCGACGAGCGAGAGGTGGAGGCGGCGATGGCGATCTCCCGGAGGTTTGGAGGCACGGTAGCTGCCGGCGGCTTTGGTGAGGCGCTCGTCGGCGGCGGCGTTCGGCCATATTCCAAGGAAATAGAATTCGCGGCGGCGGTGAGGGGATCCCACCGGCGACGTCGATATCAATGGAAGAAGAAGAAGGACGAAGACGCAATTGCAGATAGTTCAGGGACCTCTCTGAAATTGTTGGAAAGTTAAGTGGTTGATTTCCCATCTTTGGATCTTTGTGGACTGTTTTGGAGTTTGAGTAAAAATGTTGAAATGGTCCCTAACTTGGTTAACTGGACAGATGAGGACTGGGGAGCATTCCGTTAGCTTGCTAAGTCCCTGTAGTGAAACGCTTAATGAAGGAAGTTAGAAGCTTGTGCTTGAATTCGGGAAAATGTCAGTTTGGTCCCCATAAGGCTTAGAGGCTAGCAGATCAGTCTCTCAACCATATCTTGCTCGTTTGATGTCCAAACGACGCACCATCAGAACCTGTGGAACCGGGAAGACGAGACGGATCTTCTGAGGCAGAATTCGGAGTCTTCCTTTAGGCTAAGGTGAGGGTTTAGCGTACGATAGGTAGAATTGGTCGACGTGAGGAGTTGAAACTTGACTTAGAGAAATGTAGGTTTTGCATGAATTGGAAGAGAGTAAAAGGGGGAATTGTTCTGTGAATTCTTGCTATGTGATTGTGATGATTGATTATTGTTGTGTTCTGTTACTTGGTGAATTGTTTGACAATGGTTGGCTGATTTCTATGTGTGGAAGTGGCATAATGTGGGATATGGTTAAGTATGCGATTGATGATGTTGGTGGTGGTGGGAATTGATGTGAATCTCGATGGTTGGTTTGAATGATGCGAATGAGTTGTGTGATGAGTATGACGGTTGGTTGAGTGTTGAGTTTTGGTAGTGTTGATTGGATGTTAGAACCTGGTTGGAGTCTACACTGCCCCCAAATAGTCACCTCTCCTGGAAGAGTGAGGTGCGGTCACGCCTCCTGGAAGAGTGGCGTGATCTATTGTGTTGTTGTTGATGTGTCGATGTATGTTGGGCCCTGGATCTTGCTCGTACAGAGGATGCGTCTTGGACCCTCCTAGAAGAGTGGGTGCGTCTGGCCGGCAGGGGTGGTGTATGGATAAACTCCAATGGCGCCTAATTAACTCACCTAGTTAAATGAAATGTGAACTGTTGTGTGTGTGTGTGTTGTGTTGGATGTGATTGTGAGCTGATATGTGATGTGTGGTTGGATCATGTTGATGTTGGTTTATTTATGTTGACTTTGATGTTGTGGATGTTTGATTTTGTATGGTTATTGGATGATATTGTTGGGGTGGTACATGATGGGAATAAGGGTAGAGGGATAAATGTTTGATCACCTAGTACTATGTGAAAATGAACTAATGGAAAGTATCGGTCCCATTGTTGTATTCCAATGTGGGAGTCTGGGATGCTCCCTAGGTAGTTCGGCGCATAGTTAAGCCCAATGGGTTCGCTCAGTTTCATTAGGAAGCTGATCCCCTCTTAGTCTCTCTTTTCAGTTAGAAGTAGGAGTTGAGCTTGGAGCAGCAGTCGTTGGTTGTTAGCAGTTGGAGCTTGGAGTAAGCTAGAAGACTGAAGGATGGTGACCGAGGACTTGGAAGATGTTTTTGGTGTTTTAATCAGTTGACGTTTTGGGGATTTTGGAATCGTTTATGTTGAGAAATGAATTTGAAATTGTATTTTGGTTTTGGTTTTGGTTTTGAACTATGGAAGCTTCCACTTAGCGTTGTCTTATTTTATTTTATTGCGATTTAATGAGATTCTTATAGATTTGATTTTGTACTTTAACCCGTGACACCTGATTCCCAGTCTAACCAATGGGTTCGACCTAGGCGATTCGGGGTGGGGTGTTACATATGGGGAGGTAGTCGGTGAGAATTCCTCACTCATCTCCACATCCGGGTCCGCGTCCGGATCATCCTCGCTCGGGGCAGCCCTCAAAACTCGTCGGGAGGCGATTTCCCATTGAATGTCTGGTGCACAATTGTCGGACTGTGAGGTGTCGGGATGGAGCACTAGGGTGCCGGGGGCATCGGTGGTATGCAACGGTGGGTCGGGGCAGTTGAATGCTGCTTCGGGCAGTGGCGCGTCGGGGGCGTCGGGCATCATCGCGTCGGGAACGTCGGGCAGGTGCTCGTCGGGGGTGTCGGGTAGTGGCACGTCGGGGCCGGCTAGGGCCGCGTCGGAACGTCGGGTAGTGACACGCCGGGTGCGTCGGACAGTGATGCGCCAGGGACCGCGAAGGGCTGGGGCCAAGCAAGGCCGCGTCGTGGCCGAGCAGTGGGACGTCGGGGCCAGGTGCTGGGGCGCCAGGGCTGGATAGGGCCCTGTCGGGGGCGCCAAGGTCGAGCTTGTGGCGTGATTGGGCTGTGCACCTGGGCGCCGGGGATGTGTCGGCCAGCATCGGGGCGGAGTGCTGGGCGCCGGGGGCGCCGAGGGCGTGTCGGGCAGAGATGGGGCGGGGCGCTGAGGCGCCGGGGAAGCCGAGGGCGTACCAGGCATCGTCGGGGCTGGGCGCTGGGGCGTCGGGGCCGGTCAGGCAGCGTCGGTCACCGGGGTGTCGGGGCTGATCAGGGCCGGTCGGGCAGCGTCTGGGTCGGGCGCCGGGGTGGCCACGGGTGCTAGGGTTTTAGAGATTAACCCTGCAAACTTCCACGACTTCTAATCTAATAAAGCAGGAAAATAAAAGACAGAAAGATTAAAAGGTTGACTAACAAGAAGATAGACGAGCTTAGACTTCGAATCCCCCTTAGATCACCAAGGCAACGACAATCACAAGACCAGCGGTTTTCAATTCTAATTCAATCAATTTCTAAACACCACCATAACTCCTGACCCTTAGGTATAAGACCGGCGAACGTTCTCTATCCGTTCTAACTACCAAGATTAATTAGCCGCCCGGGTACGGTCGCATCTCGCAACGACTAAACTAACTGGTGGAATTACTAGTGATTAATGAGTTACTCTTGAAGCGGATTAACCCTAACTGGTTCCTATGAAAGGCACACTCCAATGAATAGGTTAATTTGTTGAATTGATGTTTTAAAGAGAGGCGAGCGTTCGCTTTTATCCTCAGCTTAACAAGAATCTAAACTAGGTGATCAAGGATGACAGGTTTAAGCGCCAAAGCAGGGAACTGTCTAGCGACAACATCTGACGACTAACCCTAACTTGTAAAAACCTAATCTAGCCAATCAACCAGAGAAGAAACATAAACGGTGAAGAACAAAACAACCATGCAAAGAGAAACTAATTGAACTTTGAATCTAATTACGGCCGATCCGTGACCGCTTTAAAGCCCTGGGTCACTTAGGGTTCATCTAATCTAAGCTCTACAAGTTTAGCTACTCATAACGATAACATAAGAATCAAAGGCAACCAAGAAGATCATCATACAGAGGAAGAACAAATAAGAACTGAAAAACCTAATTCTGACGACTCCGGCGAAGCTTCAATCTCCTGGATCTTCAACTTTAAGCTCCGAGGTCTCCGAGGTGGAAGGATAGCGTCACGATCTCTCCACAGATCTTTGAACTCTCTAAACTCTATCTATTGACCCTAGAGTCTGCTGACTCTCAAAAGTCTAATTTGATTGTGTGAAAATATGCATAATGATTGATGTCCCCTTTTGGGCTGCCGGTTAAGTATTTATACTTAACCCTAAAACTGCTGGATTTTGCCTGGAGTTTTCGCCAAAAACTTAAGAAGTTTTCGCCGAAAACTTCCTTGTAAAATGACTGATCTCTTGGCTGCTTCTACTGTGATTTTCGGACTTAAGAGCTTTCGGCTAGAACTTGGACTTTTCGCCGAAAACTTCTCTTTGTGAACTCAGCCGATTTATTCTTGACTTTTCGTCGAAAACCTGAGGAGTTTTCACCGAAAAGTGTATTGTAAATCGGGACAGGATTTGAGTTGAGTTGATTGACTTCTTGGATTGGTTCTGATGCGATTCTTTGAGGTTCCAATGCCTTAGACACGTCCTTGGCTACTATATTTGACGGCAAAAACCTGTGCTAACATAAAAACACTAGAAAATGATCAAATAGACCCGAAAAGGGCAAAGGTAACACAAATGGCACGAGATAGGGCAATCGATTGAATATTCGTTATTCTACCCTAAAAAACATGTCTTAAGCAAGGAAATGTCGCTTAAATGAGGTTGATAATCACGTCAAATCGAGTGTCATCAAAATACCCCACACTTAAGCTTTTGCTTGTCCTCAAGCAAACTGAATAGAAACGCTCATGTTCATAAATGATAAGATCGATTAAATTGGAGTTCAATCAAACACAATGAATTATTAGATAGATAGATCCTAGAACAAGAAACCTGACATGCATACAAATCAGCCAAACAACCTGGTCTCACTAGTAAACTGCACACAACAAGTAATCGTAACCAATTATGCACGAATTTGACCTGACCGACCAGACTCCTCACACAGAAAATATTTAGTACAATGGGAACTCTCACTCTCTGTGTTTAAGGACGTGTTTCTGCTCTCAATCATTTCCTGTTACCGAATTCTGTCATAAGTATGCATTTCGACCACATCTCTACCACTGTGACAACACGAGTATCTAGTCAAGAAGGACTTCCCTGCTAGGACCGTAATGAATTCTACACTACTTGGGTTTATGATGCGATGGATGATGGGAATGTATGATGATGGTTTTGTGCGGTGTAGCTTTCGACTAACTTCCCTCGAATCTAGCTTATGGCTTCCTACCGTCTAACTAGACAAGGGTGGAATAGTGAATGCTCGTCCTATGATACCCTCAAGCAACCTAGCCCTTATTATTTTTCTTTACACAGTTTTTCTTTTCTTTTCAACTTTTCTTTTGACTTCGTTCTTCCATTTGTAGGGAGAAGAACGTTTATTTGAGCTATACTTTGAAACTTTTCTGATTTTTTTCTGCTTTTCTTTTTTTTTTCGAAACTTGCTTCTTTTTTTATTTTTCTATTTTTTTTCTTGTAGTTGCTAAGGGGTTTACACGTCTGGACATAATAGCTAAGACCACCTGTTTAATGGCTATAGGCAGGTCACCAGAAACCGACTTCCGGTAGGTCAATCTAGAACTACAACCACAGGGGATCAATGGGGAATGAAAGAATGGGAAATGGTTGTAATGTATTATCGAACCGAAAGAACAGGCCAAGCTCAAGGGTTTAAACCTAATGGATTTATCGTTTGGTAGGCTATCTGGCTTAGTAGCTGAATCTAGGTGCCCCTATCCGTCTAGAACTCGTGTCATCGTGTGGTCTCGAGTAGGTCTCATGCAAATTCTAACTCATTCAAGAAACAGAAAACCACTCAGAAAGCATTAAAATTGCAAGTTACGTGCAATGGATCACAAGCTCACATTTGGTTTGCTAGTCGGTTTCGGTCATTTTCATGCAATCAAGGCTACAAACTACAAGTGTGATTTTAAAAATTCTGTTCTGACCAGGCAATTTAGCATCAAAGTATACAAGTTGGTTCTCAAGTTCTAGGTTAAGCAGTCTAAGCATCATTATGAAGGTTTGAACAACAACTTAACATCAAAAATCAAGAACTGAGCCATTCTAATGCTAGAGAGACTGGAATGGAATCACGAGGCACACAAAAACACAATCAAGGGCAATCAGGTTCATGCAAGGTTCTCTAGCATCCTACCCCACACTTAAATCGGACTATGTCCTCACAGGACTAATTCTAGAGTTCAGAGTGAAGTAGAAGAACCTGGACCGAGATGGTTGGCGTAGGGGATGAGCACCGGTCCTCGGAGCGGAGGCAGTCTACCAAAGCGAAGCAAAGGGAATCTCCCAACTGCCTACAAAACAAAAACAAATGAAACATAAAAAGGAAATCGGGACAAGTGTCCCGGATCCACACAGAAAAAAGTTGGATCGAAATCCGAAAAGAATAAATAAAAAGAAGGGACAAGAAAGAGGATACAACCCGATCACTGCTCGTCAGGCGCGTCGGGAGGTGGAAAGTGGAGGTGATCGCCGAGCTGACGTTGCCACGCCAGCTGTGCCTAATACCGCCTGTCGGAGCGACGCATATGTTGCTGCATAATAGTCCATCTCGCCTCTTGAGTGGCGTTGTCGGTGATGCGCCACTCCTGCAGTCGCTCATACAGCTCACCAATGTTCGCGAGGTGCGGTCGGTGCTGAGGGTGAGGCGCCTGGTATGGACCTGGAATATGCGGCGGCGACTGGTGTGCATACCCTGCCTGATGATGTGGCGAGGGTATATGGTCATGAAACTCTGGCTGCGGCTGGGGCTGCTGCTGCTCAGTATCATCATCTTCCTCCGACTCGGCTACATGCTGGAGGGGAGGATCTGCTGCCACCTGGGGACTGAGGTCCAGCTCTAGGTCGTATTCGACCGCTAAATCTCCTCCAACGGTCCTAACTCGGCGTCGTGGAATGTTCGGGCCATATTCATGGCTGAGGCCGAAGGAGATGATGAGCTAACTTATGAAGTTACCTCCAAGGAGTGCGCGAGGTGGCGTCCGCCTCTTGGTATTCTGGCGGAAGATGCGAGCAAGCACCCATCCGGGGTGAAGAGGGTAGCTCTCTCGGATGGCTCGAAGAAGCATAAGCTCCTCCTTGAGGATATGGTGGCGGTCCTTGTCTGGAACATATAAAAGCGATCTAAGCCAAACCATATGAATAAATTTAAAGAGAGGATGAGAGAGAGACTTTACTGAGTTGTGGTCCATGAGGCGATCGCCAGGCACTCCAGTCATGTGGCTCCAGAGTGCATGGTACTCCTCCTCGTCATCATCGTCGCCCCAGCCGAGGTGATGTCCATGATAGTGCTCGTAGGGGATGCCTAGATGAGCAGCAAACTCATCATAGGTGAGCGTCCTGTATACTCCACCCAGATAGAAGGTAACAACCTTCTGGCCTTTCCTCCTCTTGTGCTCGTCCAGATCAAAGGTCGCCCAGAACTCTTGGCGGGTGATGTCTGGGAAGTCGGAAGCCATGGTGGTCAGCTCTAGGAGGCCGGCCGGTGCCAGGGCGTCATGCACGTTCCGGTGGTAGTCCTCGTCGTGCTCGAGGAGGGACTCCATGGAAAGAGGGCGCACATTAGCTCCACGAACATGCTCGATCTTCTGGAAGCACTCGAAGTAGAAATCAGGTAGATGAGCGATAGTGCGATGGTACCCAGCCCGGCGAGGTAATGCTGGAGGAGGGCCCTGAACGGCGGGTGTGACGGGAGTGGGGGCTCTGGAGCTTGAGGTGGCATCAAGTCGCGCTTTAGTCCTGCGCTCATAAGTGGTGTTCCTAAAACCAGAACGAAACCAAATTAGTCAAACTAAAACCCTACCCCACACTTAGTAGAAAAACTCAATTTCACAAAGAAATGAGGAAAACCGAGTGGGGGTAAGCAAAGTAGATCAACCGGTAATTATAAACAATAAAACACATGCTTAGGAACAGCCAGAATGGGATTAGCACAATCAGAGTTCAAAAAGTCAAACCGACATTCATAAAGTCAACAAATAGAACATTGAACCCTAATCATGGCAAGAAAATCACAACGTGGAGAATGACGATATAATATGATCTCAGATGGCAAACACAATGATATGACGTGACTGAGCACATATGGCAGCCAAATGATCAAAAACATTTCATGGTCAAACCGACATTTCTCACAAGTCAATCATGGAACATGCGGCGGCGACTGGTGTGCATACCCTGCCTGATGATGTGGTGAGGGTCTATGGTCATGAAACTCTGGCTGTGGCTGGGGCTGCTGCTGCTCAGTATCATCATCTTCCTCCGACTCGGCTACATGCTGGAGGGGAGGATCTGCTGCCACCTGGGGACTGAGGTCCAGCTCTAGGTCGTATTCGACCGCTAAATCTCCTCCAACGGTCCTAACTCGGCGTCGTGGAATGTTCGGGCCATATTCATGGCTGAGGCCGAAGGAGATGATGAGCTGACTTATGAAGTTACCTCCCAGGAGTGCGCGAGGTAGCGTCCGCCTCTTGGTATTCTGGCTGAAGATGCGAGCAAGCACCCATCCGGGGTGAAGAGGGTAGCTCTCTCGGATGGCTCGAAGAAGCATAAGCTCCTCCTTGAGGATATGGTGGCGGTCCTTGTCTGGAACATATAAAAGCGATCTAAGCCAAACCATATGAATAAATTTAAAGAGAGGATGAGAGAGAGACTTTACTGAGTTGTGGTCCGTGAGGCGATCGCCAGGCACTCCAGTCATGTGGCTCCAGAGTGCATGGTACTCCTCCTCGTCATCATCGTCACCCCAGCCGAGGTGATGTCCATGATAGTGCTCGTAGGGGATGCCTAGATGAGCAGCAAACTCATCATAGGTGAGCGTCCTGTATACTCCACCCAGATAGAAGGTAACAACCTTCTGGCCTTTCCTCCTCTTGTGCTCGTCCAGATCAAAGGTCGCCCAGAACTCTTGGCGGGTGATGTCTGGGAAGTCGGAAGCCATGGTGGTCAGCTCTAGGAGGCCGGCCGGTGCCAGGGCGTCATGCACGTTCCGATGGTAGTCCTCGTCGTGCTCGAGGAGGGACTCCATGGAAAGAGGGCGCACATTAGCTCCACGAACATGCTCGATCTTCTGGAAGCACTCGAAGTAGAAATCAGGTAGATGAGCGATAGTGCGATGGTACCCAGCCCGGCGAGGTAATGCTGGAGGAGGGCCCTGAACGGCGGGTGTGACGGGAGTGGGGGCTCTGGAGCTTGAGGCGGCATCAAGTCGCGCTTTAGTCCTGCGCTCATAAGTGGTGTTCCTAAAACCAGAACGAAACCAGATTAGTCAAACTAAAACCCTACCCCACACTTAGTAGAAAAACTCAATTTCACAAAGAAATGAGGAAAACCGAGTGGGGGTAAGCAAAGTAGATCAACCGGTAATTATAAACAATAAAACACATGCTTAGGAACAGCCAGAATGGGATTAGCACAATCAGAGTTCAAAAAGTCAAACTGACATTCACAAAGTCAACAAAATAGAACATTGAACCCTAATCATGGCAAGAAAATCACAACGTGGAGAATGACGATATAATATGATCTCAGATGGCAAACACAATGATATGACGTGACTGAGCACATATGGCAGCCAAATGATCAAAAACATTTCATGGTCAAACCGACATTTCTCACAAGTCAATCATCACAAGGAATCTAGCTTATGCATAGCAACACATGATCAAATGATATGATAATTAAGCACGATACTCCCTAAGCATGATAGAACAGTTCAACAAGTTCAGCTAACCTAGTTCACACGAAATCAGTCGGCACGCAAATCGAGGCAAACTGAAAAGTCAACCGAAAGTCAACCCTGACGAAATTCAGCAATCAATATGTCAAAAGATTTGTAATGAAAAGGTCTACAACTTACCTTGAAGCCATGAATGCTAAAAATGATCGGTTTGGGAGAAATCGGTGAAAAATGAAGATTTTTAGGGTTTGGGTGACCTAGAGCTATAGAGCTCCGATTTAGCTGTTCTAAGGCTTGGATTGATCGGAAAAGGAAGGGGAAGGGAGCGGCAGCGGTCGGCGACGGCGGTGAAAAATGGTGGTGGCGGTCGGCGGTTTTGAAAACAGAGGGGGGTTTTGTTTTCTGAAGAAATTTTCAAAAATGAAAGAAGGAAGAGAGAGAGGGTAAATTCGGATTTTAAAGTGAATAGTTGGTTGATTTTCAAAGAAATTTTTGGTGAAAATATGGGTGAGTTTTCGCTGATAATATTGGTTAAAAAGTGCTGTCGGTTTTCAAAAGAGATTTTCGCCGAAAACATTAATACATTTTCGCCGAAAATGTGAAACAGGAACGTTTGGAAAACTCTGTGGGATTTCAAAGAGAATTTTCGCCGAAAATATGGGTTATTTTTGCCGAAAATATTGAACTCTACGATTCAAAATATTTTCGTAATCCTGGCAAACTTCAGAAAATCACAGTTAAATCCACAAAAATCGGAAAGACCAACGAAACTACGACACACAGACTACACACGAAAAATAAGAAAAAAAACAAACACTTTTGGCTCCCCCGAACCGACTCTAAAACACTAAGGTTGACACAAATCAAAAACGAACTCCAACCGTGGGTTGCCTCCCACGAAGCGCTCTTTTATTAACGTCCTTGAGCTGGACGATACCTAGTCGGTATTAGGAGACATCCCAACTCAGATTCTCCTTAATGCTAGCATCGGAGTTCATAAAGTAGAGCTTCGGGGCTTCTCCGGTGAGCATGAATTTCTTCCCGTTCGCGTGTAAGAGCTTGGTACGTCCGTCGGGAAGGTGGTCAGTGATCTTGAATGGTCTGAACAGTTCTGTCAAGGGATCAACTTCCACAAGGAAGACAGTGGATGGAATGAGAACGATCGGCTCCTTCTTCTCTTTAACCTCCGGCTTGATATCACCAGGATCGGTGATCGTCCGTATTTCCTTAGGGGATGCTTTTGGCTTCTCCCTCCATACTTGTTCTAATGCCGGTAGCTTGGAATGAATAGGTGGTACAACTAGCTCGGTAGACAGTGGCGGCACAACTGGTCTCCAGACCATTTGAGTCTTTGTCTTCTTGTGATTCTGCCTCCTTGACTTGCCAGACTCCTTGCTTGGCGGTTTAGACGAGGCTTGCAGTTCCTTCTTCTTTGGTGGCTTTTGAGGGACAGGTTTTTGTTTCTGCTTGATAACCTGTCCAGCACCTGCAGTCACAATCGAGCTAGGAACACTAGAAGAGACGTCAGTAATGAAGTTGACCGAGGCCAACTCCACAGTTTCTACGGATAAACAATGTGATTCTCCCTTAGGAATGTATTTCATACCATCCTTGAGACGGAATGTTGCAGTATCCTTCCCAACCCTTAATGTTAACGAACCATTTGGAACATTAATGTTAATGCCGGCTATCGCCATAAATGGTCGGCCTAAGAGAAGGGTAGAATATGTCTCTTGAGTATCCATTACTACATAGTCAGTGAAAAATTGGAAAGGGCCACAACAAGTGATTACATCCTTAATTATTCCTCTAGGTTCTTTTAGAGTTCTGTCGGTGAACACTACATGCATGCTAGCAGGTTGTAATTCACCTAGGTTCAGTTTCTTATATAAACACATAGGCATGACATTTATAGACGCACCTAGATCAACCAAACTACGCTCAATTTCAATGCCATTAATGATTAAAGGTAACGTAAAAGGACCAGGATCAGAGCACTTAGCTGGGATAGGTATGGGTGGTGATTGAGAGACGATAGTCGAACACTCTCCCGTAGAGAGGATGGATAGTGCTTCCTTCTTCTTCTCCAGGCTGTTCTGCTCACTGCTCCTGGTTGTGATGACTTTAGCATGCTCGTTCTTCATGGAGGAGTTGTTTTGAGACGGCGCCTGATTGAAGAGAGGAAGGTTGGCTAACAAGCTAGCAACTTTATTTACCATGCTCTCTATTCTCTGTCCTTGTGCGATCTGTCCTTGGTTAAAAGCTTCTTGGGCTTTAAACTTTTCTTCGTGATCAGTAAGCCGTGCTGCAATCAGATCAAACTTCTGGGCTAGTTTCCTCTCCCACATGTCTTCAGACGTAAAATTCTGAGGATGTTGTGCACTGGTGAATCTGGGAGGATCTTGATAACTATTGTCCCAGCGTTGATTCTGACTCTTGTAGAGCCCCAAGTTGTGAGGAGAACGCTCAAGGAGGCTTCCCTGTTGTTGAGAAGGTGTTCTGAACTGATGGTAGTCGGGGTAGCCTCTTTGATCCTTGGTGAAGCCTTGATCGATGAAATTCACTTCCTCTTTAGACCAGTTATTAGCTGTACCGAAGATCTCCTTCATATGTTTTTGTACCTCAATCTTAATCTGATCTTCACTGCTTGGTTGGCTCTTGGCTGCTCCAAACTGTCTCTCCCAATTTCTGGACTTAATGCGCAGTCTGCAAAGTGAAGAAGAGCAGCTTCTGGTTCAAATGCTGTGCAGTTGCCATTAGCTAAAGTGTTGACCCATTCAGCCGTTTCTTCGTTCATACCTTGGTCAAAGATTTCGGCTAGCTGCGCCTGGCTGAACCCATGATGAGGGCATTCAGAGAGAAGCTCTTGGAATTCGTTCCAAGCATCGTATAAGCTTAGTCCTTCCTTCTGAGAGAATCTAGCGATGCTATCCTTGTAGAATTTCGTTCTCCAAGGGGGATAGTAGTCCTCTATGAAGTCCTGAGCTAGATTATCCCAGTCGGTGTAATGGCCAGGTGGTTTCGAGCTGAGCCATATCTTGGCGTTGCCTTTAAGAGAGAATGGGAATACTCGTAAGCAAAGATTATTCTTACCGAGATTCCGCTCTTAAACGTCTCGCACATGGCTAGGAAGTTCGCCAAATGTGTGCAGGGGTTTTCTTGCGGCTTCCCTCGAATCGAAGATCCCTAGAGACCATGTTCAGGAAGGAAATTGTGATCTCATAGTTAGGGTCATCATCGTTGTGCGGCACAACGACGCT
>JAVBHU010000087.1:0-44045 GCA_034768395.1 Linum lewisii | reverse complement strand
TTACCCTTTTTACTAAAACGGAATAACTAATATACCAACCCAAAAATGGTTAAAGGTCAAGTCCATTGGAAAGCAACGAGATTTTTCCATCTCCTTTTCGCTTTGACCACCGAAAAAGGGAAAATTTTTATATTTTAAGTGAAAAAATTCTCCCCAAATTTGTTCCCCTATTTTTTAAAAATTTGTTTGTTTTTTAAATTTGTTTTAGTATTGGCTAAAGGAATAGGAACCCCTTAGTTAATCTAAATATTTATGACCATGTACATTGTTTACCCTCCCTTGATTAAAATTTATTTCAAATTTGTCTTTTTTCCACAGTTTAGATTAAATGCTTATTTAGGCCTTGGTTTATCATTGTTTTAACCCCTTTTCTTCGGGGCCCCCATTAAATCTGGACACAAAGGGGTTTTTTGTTATATACAACCAGGGGTCCAAGATCTTTAAATTTTAAAGGTGACTCTTGTTCCTGATCACTAAAACTTATGAAATTTGACATTCCCATCCTATAGAATTCATATCAAATGACGGTTTCTAGTAAAACCTAAACAGACTAAGTTTGTTAAAAGGGGGTTAACCCCCCCAATTAAATTGGGCCCCCCAAAAAACATTCCTTGTTGGGAGGAAAAGTCAATCTTCCCCATTTTACTAAAAACGACATAATAATAAACCAACCCAAAGGGTCAAGGTCAAGTCCATTAGAAAGCTAACGAGGTTTTTCCTTTTGATACCTTGTTCGCTTCTAGACTCAACCGGGAAGGGAGTTATGAATTTTGAAATGAAAAAAAGAATAACACGGATTTCGTTTCCTTTTATTTTAAAAAACCTTAGTTGTTTCTTCCTTTTTAAATTTAGTTTAATTTTAAAATTGTATTTAGTAGTGTCATAGAAGGAATAGGAACCTTAAGTTAATTAATAAAATTTTTGATCCTTTGTACCATTGTTTCAAAACCCCCTTTTTAAAGATTATTTTTTCAGAACTTTTGTCTTTCTTCCTCTAGCTTTAGATGTAAATGCTTACTCTTGGCCTTGGTTTATCTTTTTCAAGAAATCCCCTTTTTTGGCCCCCATTTTACTGGGGCACAAAGGGTTTTTGTTTTATAAACGGGGGTCCAATACTCGGTCAATTTAAGGTCGACTGTTTTCCCCTTATCACTCAACTTATGTATTGTCATCTGCCAGGGAAAGATGTTTTCTTTTCCCGAATGAAACCTAGTGCCCCCAACAGACTCAAGTTCTGTTAAAAAAGGTGGTTTAACCCCCCTTAGTTATTGGCCCCAAAGAACTAGTTCCCCTTGGATGGAGGAAAAGTCAATTTTCCCCTTTTTACTAAAACAAACATAACTTGATCCCAAAACCCAAAGGGTGCAAGGTCAAGTCCATTAAAAAGGGGCAACGGGTTTTTCCATGATCCTTTTCGCTCTAGACTAAAAGGGGGAAAAGGGATTATAAAATTTTTAAAAATGACAAAAGATATCCAATTTCGATTCCTATTTAGTTTAGAACCTTGTTTGAATTCTTAATTGTATTAGTAGTAGTGTCATAGAAGGACATAAGAACCTTAAGTTTAAATTAATCTATATTATGATCCATTGTACTATTGTTTCACAACCCCCCTTTGTTTAAAAATTATTATTTCAAACTTTGTCTTTTCCCCTTTTGCTTTAGCATGTAAATGCTTGCTCGGGGGCCTTTTTATCTTTTTTTTCAAGTTAATCACCCCTTTTTTGGGGCCCCACCATTCAATCTGGACACAAAGGGGTTTTTGTTTTTTAAACAACAGCGGGCCAAGATCTGCTTAAAAATTAAAAGGCCTGGGTTTTTCCCTGATCACTAACTTATATTTTAAAGATCTTTCCCCAATGGCTATAGAGATTATACCAATGACTGCCCGGAACCTAAACAAAATTTAAAGTTCTAAAAAAGGTGGATCTAACCCCCTTTAAAAGTTATTTGGGGCCCCCAAAGAAACTAGTCTCCTTGTTGGGGAGGAAAAGTAAATCTTCCCCATTTTACTAAAAAGACATAACTAATGATACCGAACCCAAATGTGAAAGGGTAAAAGTCCATTAGAAAGCTAACGGACGTTCTTTCCATGATACCTTGTTCGCTTCAAAGACTCAACCGGAAAAGGGAGTTATAAAATTTTTGAAATGACAAAAAGATATCAACACGGATTTCGTTTCCTATTTGTTTAAAACGCTTAGTTTGTTTCTTCCTTTTAATTTAGCTATGAATTCTTAATTGTATTAGTAGTAGTGTCATAGAAGGACATAGAGAACCCTTAAGATTAATCTAATCATATATATATGATCCATTGTACTCATTGTTTCACAACCTCCCTTGATTAAACCTCCCTTGATTAAAGATTATTATTTCATAACTTTTGTCTTTTTTTCCTACTAGCTTAGGCATGTAAATGTTAGCTCTTGGGCCTTGGTTTATCATTTTCAAGTTAAACCCACCCTTTTCTTCGTGGAAAACCATTCTACCTGGACACTAAGGGTTCTTTGTTATAAAAAAACAAGCGGCCCCAAAAGTATCTGCGTCTAATCTAAGGTCGATTTCTTTTTGTTCCTGATCATCAACTTATAGTATTATGATCATCTATCCTTTAGAAAGGGGCATTCAAATTTCAGAAAGAAGTCTGAGTGGAAACTACCCCACCCGCATTTCCCGCCCCCCCTTCCGAATTTTTTTCGGTGCTGGGAAACTTCATTCTTGTGTAATAGCGCGGGGGCCATGTCCCCCGGCTCGGAAGAGAATGGGCACCGACCCCCCTCTTCCCGTTCAAACACTGTCCAAATCACGCAGGCAAGACTAATTATAGTAAGAAGAATGAAAAAAAGTCATTGAGAGACTGACGGGCGGTGTGTACGGGGCCCCCGGGTAAAATATTCACCGCGGCATGCTGATCCGGGTGGGGGGCATTTTGGCAGGAATTTTTCTCTCCTTGACCCGGGGGAACGCAGGTTCTAATAGCATAGCCTTCTTCGGGGGCTGGTTGGCCCATCAAGCTCAAACCCCGCCCTCGGTTAGGTACCTTCACCGGGGGATCCTGAAGAGGGAGCCACAAAGCAAAAGCAACGGAGCCGGAATATTGGAGCCAAAGGATACCGCCTTCTCAACTGTCTTTTGAAGCTCCCAACTCAAAGGGGGGGTAATCCTAATTTTTTTAGTTCTGGAATAATGGACTTACATCCCATACTTTTTTTCCCCTCTTCTTATTTTGGTTTTCGTCGAAGAGGTCGGGGAAGCGCGAATTGCTCGAAGTGTGAGCGCGTGTGTTCCCAACTCAACTACCCCATGGCCTATGGATGATTCATATCCGAATACAGACCTAGTGCAACCTCAACAGACACAATTTCTGATTAAAAGGTGGATCAAACCTCCTTAAGTTACTTGGGCCCCAAAGAAACTAGCTATCCTTGTTGATGGAGGAAAAATCAATCTACCCCCATTTTACAAAACAAAAAACTAATGATACCAAAGCCCAAATGAGGGAAGGTTAAGGCCATTAAAAGCTAACGAGCGTTCTTTCCCCCATAGCTGTTCGCTTTTTAACTCAATCGGATAAGGGAGTTATACATCTTGAATGACAACAAGATATCTACAAGGTTTCGATTCCTATTTAGTTTAGAACTCTTAGTTTTGTTTCTTCCCTTTTTAATTTAGCTATGAATTCTTAATTGTATTAGTAGTAGTGTCATAGAAGGACATGAGAAATCTTTAAATTAATCTAATTCCCTATATATGATCCATTGTACTCATTGTTTCACAACCCCCCTTGATTTAAAAGATTATTATTTCATAACTTTTGTCTTTCTTCCTACTAGCTGTAGCATTAAATGCTTAGCTCTTAGGCCGGGTTTATCTTGTTCAAGTTAATCACCCTTTTCTTCGGGCAAAACCAAATTTTAAATCTGGACACTAAGGGTTCTTTATTATAACAACTACGGGTCCAAGCACTCTGCGCAATCTAAAGGTCGACTCGTTGTTCTTGATCACTCAACTTATAGTATTTTTGATCATCTGCCCATGGCTATAGATGATTTTATATTTGAATGACATATCCTAAGGCGACCCGAACTGACATCAATTCTTATTAAAAGGGGGATCTAAGCTCCTTAAGTTACTCTTGGGCCCAAAAAACTAGCTCCCCTTGTTATGGAGGAAAAGTCATCTACCCTGTTTTACTAAAACGAACATAACAAATGATACCGAAGCCCAAATGATGCAAGGTGTGCGAACCCCCCTTCTCCGGAAGGGATTCGACTCAACACCCAATAAATATATTATCAGCCCCACGAGAACCTAACTAATGGAAACCACGGAGAACACTTGAAATCCACAAGTAACGACTTAGGAACCCCAAGTATTCAGTCGATTACGCCACGCCAAGAATGGATGCTCTTTTGAAAGTCGATTTTAAATGACATTCAATTCCATGAAAGTCGAGAAGAGATTAGCATTCCATGCTAGAGAGAAAACCGAAGTTTTGAGTGTTTTATTTTTCTTTCAAATTGCTTTACAATGAGGCTAAACCCCCTCTATTTATAAAAGGGGAGGAAGGAAGAACAGCTCTCCTTTTCCTCCTAGAATTAGCTAAAAACTAATAAAGAAATACAAAAATAAGACTGAAACTCGTAGCCCTGTTCCACCCAAGGAAAAGAGTTCTTCCTAAACAAAAACACTAAAAGGGAAAAAACGGGAAATTCCTAAAAACAGCAAAAAAGGGTTCTGGAAAAAGGGCCGAATAAATATCAAACAAATTCCCAAAATTCTGATCTTTTGCAATCCTAGTAACTACATGGGCTAAAACTTTCTGTGGGTTTTCAAACCCAAATTCTATCTTCGGGACCCAAATTCGTCATTCTTTGTCAACTAGGAATCTGTCCAAAACCGGGAAAATCCAGCTTGATTAGGATTCCTTGTTTGGATGCACTTGGCTTTTCTCTCCATTTCCTGTTTCTTGAATGTTATTTCCATCCCTCCTTGGATCAGGGTCAGGGTGGCCTTATCACAACTCCTACATGGTTTTCCCTCGATCACATCCGAGCCACTCTTGATGCTTTCCAGCTCACTAGGACTTGTTCAGCCCATCTCCCTCAATTCTCCTCCAAATTTGGCTCCGTTTTTTTGGAGAGTAATCCTGGGGGAAAGGATTCCGGGGCGTTTTGAAAACCCAAAAAAGGGGGCACGGGTAAATTTTTTTGTCGGGCCAAAAGTGCTCCCTGACGGGCGCTGGCATGGGCCCTGTGCCTGTGGCAGGCTTAGCTTGGGGCCTTTCTTCAAATCTATCCAGGCCTTTTGAGTCTGCTCCGACCTTCTTCCAAAGTACCTTAGGGATGTCTTCAGGTAGGTCTTTTGCTCCAGGGGCCCGTGGGAGTTGGACTGGGGCCTAGACTTGGTGCTAAGCTCGGTTTGGGGCCCGAGTCGGGCCGGTTTCAGCATCAGCTCCTGGCATGTCATTAATCTGACTCTGGCTGGAGTAGGACTGACATTGGTGCCTGGCTGAGGGTGTTTCTAGATCTGGGACTTTTCCGCTCCCGGCTCCGGTGTAGGCTTGGAGCCGGTGTAGTCTTGGCCCGACACAATCTAGGGTCGGATCGGCACAGCCCAAGGCTTGATGGTGGGGCTCCTAGTATACGACCTTTCTTTCCCAATAGGGGAAATCCTCTCTGTTCCTTCGTTTTCCGCCACCCATTTTAAACATGGGGGGGTTTTCGGGCCTGGGGGCTGGTTGTGGCGTGTCCACGCCGCCTTGGTGACCAGGGTCACGTCATTCCCCTCTTCTTGAAAAGGATTCGTCCTCGAATCCATCCCCTGGTGCACCATTAGAAAATTTAAGAATAACACTGGGGGTCTCGGGCCGTATCGGGGTGGTAACGGGTGCTCGGGCTCGGGCGCTGGGGGGCTAGTCCGGGGCGCGGTGGCTGGTCGGGCGCCGGGGACTGGTGGGGCAACCGGGGGCTCTCGGGCGCTGGGCGCCGTGGGGGAGGCGCTGGTGGCTGCTCGGGCGCGGGCGCCGTCGGGCGTCGGTGGCTGGTCGGCGCTGGGGCGCCGGTGCTGGCGTGGGGCCCTGTGCTTGATTTCTCATCGGGGCTGGGGCCCCGGGGCCGGTGCCGGGGCTGGTGCGGGGGTGGTGCTTGTGCTGAGCCGGTGCTTGTGCTGGCTAGCACTTGGCGCTGGGCCCGTGCTGGTACTACCTGGGCGCGGACCGTACTGGTGTTAGCGTTGGGCGGGTGGGTCGGTGCTGGCGCTGGCCCTGGGGTTGGCACTCGGTGCTTTAGGTGCTGGGCTGGCCGAGCTAGTGCTGGCCTGGTCTGGCTCGGGGCAGGGCTTGCGGTCCGGGCAAAGCCGATCTGGTCCCGGGCAGGCCTGATGCGGTCCGGGCAGGCCTGAGCTGGTCCCGGGGCAACCTATGCTGGTCCGGGCAGGGCATGGCTGGCCGGGGCAGACTTGATGCTGGCCCTAATTCTGGCCCATAGCCCTCTTTTTTCTCTTTTCTTTTCCCCCGGTCTTTGCACCATGGCCCCGTTTGTTGGGGCATGCTTCTCAACCGTGTGATCTCGTACTTGGGGGACTCTTCACAAATAATCCCATCAAAGGGTTAAAAAGGTTTATAGATACCTTGTGTGTTCGGCTCGGCCTTCCCCTACCCTCCATGCTCTTCGTGGGAAATTTTCAGCTTCTCTTCGTCCATCCCTTCCCCGTTGGTAACTATTTTCCATTTGGTGCTCCAACGCTTTGAAAAATGGGTTCATGTTTTGAGCTAGGGTAGCTATGTTGCCTCCAAAGAGCAAGCCTTTCTCTGTTGATTAGTATAAAAGCAACCCTTCTACAAGACAAAACCTAGATTACTAGGAAAAGAAATATGTGACTAAAACCAAACCAACTAGGAAAAGGATAAAAGAATCAAGTTTCAATCCAACTAGGTTTAAACTATTACAACGAAGAACTTGGCAAGGGTGGCCCTGCTTTTTTTTTTCTTTTTTTCTACTCTTCTTTTGGTATTTTCTTTGAAGCTTTAACGGCCACCAATTTTTCTTGCCCTTACAATTAAAGACTCAATAGAAAACTAAAATAATGAAATTTCTAAAAACAATTTTCTAAGAAAAAAAAAGTAAAGGATATGAATCCAAAAAGAACCTGGAAACTGGGATAGGTGGTCCAAGAGTTGAACCTGCTCTGATACCACTGATGCAACCGCCTTCTCCAGGAAGAAAAGGGGGCGACTCAAACCCCAATACAAATTTTCACCCCCCGAGAACCTAACTAATGAAACCGGGGGAGAAACACTTAAACCATAAGTAAAGACTTAGGAACCCCAAATATTCATCATGACGCCACCCAAGAATGGATGCTCTTGATGATAAGTCATCTAAACGACATAATTCCATGAAAGCGAGAAGAATTAAAAAATTAAAGCTAGAGAGAAAACCGAAGTTTTGGTGTTTATTCTTTCAAAGTTGTCTTTACAAGAGGCTAGAGCCTCTATTTATAGGTAGGAAGGGAGAACAGGCCTCCTTTTCCTCCTATGAATTACTAATAAACAATAAAGAAATACAAAAATAAGGACTGAAACTCGTAGCCTTGTTCACCAAGGAAAAGAGTTTCTTCCTAAACAAAAACACTAAAAGGGAAAAACTGGAAATTCCTAAAAAAACAGCTAAACGGGTTCTGGAAATAGGGGCCGAATAAATACCAAACAAATTCCTAAAATTCTGATCTTTTGCAGATCCGTAGTAGACTCCCTGGGCTACAACTTTCATGGTGGGCTTCAACCCAAATTCTATCTCCAGGTAGCCCAAATTCGTCATTCTTTGTCAGACTAGGAATCTGTCCAAAACCGGGAAATCCTAGCTTATTAGGATTCCTTGTTTGGATGCACTTTGCTTCTTCTCTCCATTTCCCGTATCTTGAATGTTACTCCATCCCCCTTGGATCAGGGTCAGGTGGTGGCCAAATCACAACTCCTACATAGGCTCCCTCGATCAGCATCCGAGCTCCACTTCTTGATGCTTATTGCCATGCATCACTAGGACTGTTCTAGCCCTATCTCCTCAATTCTCCTCCAAATTGAGCTCCGTTTGTTGGAGAGTAATCCTGGGGCATAAGGATTCCAGTGCCTTTGGAAAATCCCAAAAGGCACGGGTAAATGTTGGCTGGGCCAAAAGTGCTCCTCTGACGGGCGCTGGCATGGGCCCTGTGCCTGTGCAGGCTTAGCTTGGGGCCTTCTTCAAATCTGTCCAGGCCTTTTGATTCTGCTCCGACCTTGTTCCAAAGAGTACCTTAGGGATGTCTACAGGTAGGTCTTTGCTCCAGGGGCCCGTGGAGTGGACTGGGGGCTAGACTTGGTGCTAAGCTCGGTTCGGGGCCCGGGTCGGGGCTTCGGTGTCAGGATCAGCTCCTGGCGTGTCATTAATCTGACTCTGGCTGGACTGGAGCTGACATTGGTGCCTAGCTGAGGGTGTCTTCTAGATCCGGGACTTCGGCTCTCCTAGGCTCCGGTGCTGGTGTAGGCTTGGAGCCGGTGTAGTCTTGGCCCGGCATCAATGCAGGGCCGGATCGGCATCAGCCTCAAGGCTTGATGGTGGGGGCTCCTAGTATACGACCTTTCTTCCCAATAGGGGAAATCCTCTCTGGTTCTCTTCGTTAGTTCCACCATCCCATGTTAACATGGGGAGGTTCGGCCTGGCGCTGGTGGTGGCGTGTCCACGCCGGCCTTGGTGACCAAGGTCACGTCACAAGGCCAAGTCCATTAGAAAGCTAACGAGACGTTCTTTTCCACGCATAGCTTGTTCGCTTCTAGACTCAATCGGATAAGGGAGTTATGACATTTTGAAGTGACAACAAGATATCTACAAGGATTTTGATTCCTATTTAGTTTAGAAATCTTTGTTTGTTTTTTTCCTTTTTAATTTAGCTATGAATTCTTAATTGTATTAGTAGTAGTGTCATAAAAGGACATAGAGAATCATTTAGATTAATCTAATCATATATATATGATCCATTGTACTCATTGTTTCACAACCTCCCTTGATTAAAGATTATTATTTCATAACTTTTGTCTTTCTTCCTACTAAGCTTTAGCATGTAAATGCTTAGCTCTTAGCCTTGGTTTATCATTGTTCAAGTTAATCACCCTTTTCTTCGTGGCACCATTCTACTCTGGACACTAAGGGTTCTTTGTTATATTAAACAGCGGGTCAAGTACTCTGCGTCTAACTAAGGTCGACTCGTTGTTTCTGATCACTCAACTTATAGTATTATGATCATCTTCCCATGGCTATAGACGATTCATATCCGAATGACATGATCCTAGTGCAACCTCAAAAGACATCAAGTTCTGATTAAAAGGTGGATCTAAACCTCCTTAAGTTACTTGGGCCCCAAAAAACTAGCTATCCTTGTTAAATGGAGGAAAAGTCAATCTACCCCGTTTTACTAAAACGAAAATAACTAATGATACCAAGCCCAAATGATGCAAGGTCAAGTCCATTAGAAAGCTAACGAGGCGTTCTTTACACGCATAGCTTGTTCGCTTCTAGACTCAATCGGATAAGGGAATTAATGACATTTTGAAGTGACAACAAGATATCTACAAGCTTTTGATTCCTATTTAGTTTAGAACTCTTAGTTTGTTTCTTCCTTTTAATTAGCTATGAATTCTTAATTGTATTAGTAGGTTAGTGTCATAGAAGGACATAAGAATCATTAAGATTAATCTAATCATATATATATGATCCATTGTACTCATTGTTTCACAACCTCCCTAGATTAAAGATTATTATTTCATAACTTTTGTCTTTCTTCCTACTAGCTTTAGCATGTAAAATGCTTAGCTCTTAGGCCTTGGTTTATCATTGTTCAAGTTAATCACCCTTTTCTGCGTGGCACCATTCTACTCTGGACACTAAGGGTTCTTTGTTATATACAACCACGTTCCAAGTACTCTGCGTCAAATATAAGGTCGACTCGTTGTTCCTGACACCAAATTATAGTATTATGATCATCTGCCCATGGCTAATAGATGATTCATATTTGAATGACATGATCCTAGTGCGACCCGAACTGACATCAAGTTCTTATTAAAAGGTGGATCTAAGCCTCCTAAGTTACTTGGGCCCCAAAGAAACTAGCTCTCCTTGTTGATGGAGGAAAAGTCAATCTACCCCGTTTTACTAAAACGAACATAACTAATGATACCGAAGCCCAAATGATGCAAGGTCAAGTCCATTAGAAAGCTAACGAGGCGTTCTTTCCACGCATAGCTTGTTCGCTTCTAGACTCAATCGGATAAGGGAGTTATGACATTTTGAAGTGACAACAAGATATTACAAGGATTTCGATTCCTATTTAGTTTAGAACTCTTAGTTTGTTTCTTCCTTTTTAATTTAGCTATGAATTCTTAATTGTATTAGTAGTAGTGTCATAGAAGACATAGAGAATCACTTAAGATTAATCTAATCATATATATATGATCCATTGTACTCATTGTTTCACAACCTCCCTTGATTAAAGATTATTATTTCATAACTTTTTGTCTTTCTTCCTACTAGCTTTAGCATGTAAATGCTTAGCTCTTAGGCCTTGGTTTATCATTTGTTCAAGTTAATCACCCTTTTCTTCGTGGCACCATTCTACTCTGGACACTAAGGGTTCTTTGTTATATACAAACAGTGGGTCCAAGTACTCTGCGTCTAATCTAAGGTCGACTCGTTGTTCCTGATCACTCAACTTATAGTATTATGATCATCTGCCCATGGTAAATGATTCATATCGAATGACATGATCCTAGTGCAACCTCAAAGACATCAAGTTCTGATTAAAAGGTGGATCTAAACCTCCTTAAGTTACTTGGGCCCCAAAGAAACTAGCTATCCTTGTTGATGGAGGAAAAGTCAATCTACCCCGTTTTACTAAAACGAAAATAACTAATGATACCAAAGCCCAAATGATGCAAGGTCAAGTCCATTAGAAAGCTAACGAGGCGTTCTTTCCACGCATAGCTTGTTCGCTTCTAGACTCAATCGGATAAGGGAGTTATGACATTTTGAAGTGACAACAAGATATCTACAAGGATTTCGATTCCTATTTAGTTTAGAACTCTTAGTTTGTTTCTTCCTTTTTAATTTAGCTATGAATTCTTAATTTATTAGTAGTAGTGTCATAGAAGGACATAGAGAATCATTAAGATTAATCTAATCATATTATATGATCCATTGTACTCATTGTTTTCACAACCTCCCTTGATTAAAGATTATTATTTCATAACTTTTGTCTTTCTTCCTACTAGCTTTAGCATGTAAATGCTTAGCTCTTAGGCCTTGGTTTATCATTGTTCAAGTTAATCACCCTTTTCTTCGTGGCACCATTCTACTCTGGACACTAAGGGTTCTTTCATTATATACAACTAGCGGGTCCAAGCACTCTGCGTCTAATCTAAGGTCGACTCGTTGTTCTTGATCACTCAACTTATAGTATTATGATCATCTGCACATGGCTATAGATGATCCATATCTGAATGACATGATCCTAGTGCGACCTCAATAGACATCAAGTTCTATTAAAAGGTGGATCTAAACCTCCTTAAGTTACTTGGGCCCCAAAGAAACTAGCTCTCCTTGTTGATGGAGGAAAAGTCAATCTACCCAATTTTACTAAAACGGACATAACTAATCATACCAAAGCCCAAATGGTGCAAGGTCAAGTCCATTGGAAAGCTAACAAGTGTTCTTTCCATGCATGCCTTCTTCGCTTCTAGACTCAACCGAAAAAGGGATTTATGACATTTTCAAGTGACAACAAGATATCTACACGAATTTCGATTCCTATTTAGTTTAGAACTCTTAGTTTGAATTCTTAATTGCATTAGTAGTAGTGTCATAAAAGGACATAGAGAATCCTTAAGATTAATCTAATCATATATATATGATCCATTTTACTCATTGTTTCACAACCTCCCTTGATTAAAGATTATTATTTCAGAACTTTTGTCTTTCTTCCTACTAGCTTTAGCATGTAAATGCTTAGCTCTTAGGCCTTGGTTTATCATTGTTCTAGTTAATCACCCTTTTCTGCGTGGCACCAATTCTACTCTGGACACTAAGGGTTCTTTGTTATATACAACCAGCGGTTCCAATACTCTGCGTCTAATATAAGGTCGACTCGTTGTTCCTGATCACTCACTTATAGTATTATGATCATCTGCGCATGGCTATAGACAATTCATATCCGAATGACGTGATCCTAGTGCGACCTGAACAGACATCAAGTTCTGATTAAAAGGTGGATCTAAGCCTCCTTAAGTTACTTGGGCCCCAAAGAAACTAGCTCTCCTTGTTGATGGAGGAAAAGTCAATCTACCCCATTTTACTAAAACAGACATAACTAATGATACCAAAGCCCAAATGGTGCAAGGTCAAGTCCATTGGAAAGCTAACGAGATGTTCTTTCCATGCATGCCTTTTTTGCTTCTAGACTCAACCGAAAAAGGGATTTATGACATTTTCAAGTGACAACAAGATATCTACACGAATTTTGATTCCTATTTAGTTTAGAACTCTTAGTTTGAATTCTTAATTGTATTAGTAGTAGTGTCATAGAAGGACATAGAGAATCCTTAAGATTAATCTAATCATATATATATGATCCATTGTACTCATTGTTTCACAACCTACCTTGATTAAAGATTATTATTTCAGAACTTTTGTCTTTCTTCTTACTAGCTTTAGCATGTAAATACTTAGCTCTTAGGTCTTGGTTTATCATTGTTCAAGTTAATCACCCTTTTCTTTGTGGCACCATTCTACTCTGGACACAAAAGGTTCTTTATTATATACAACCAGCGGGTCCAAGTACTCTGCGTCTAATCTAAGGTTGAATCGTTATTCTGATCACTCAACTTATAGTATTATGATCATCTGCGCATGGCTATAGACGATTCATATCCGAATGACGTGATCCTAGTGCGACCTGAACAGACATCAAGTTCTGATTAAAAGGTGGATCTAAGCCTCCTTAAGTTACTTGGGCCCCAAAGAAACTAGCTCTCCTTGTTGATGGAGGAAAAGTCAATCTACCCTACTTTAGTAAAAAAGACATAACTAATGATACCGAAGCCCAAATGGTGCAAGGTCAAGTCCATTGGAAAGCTAACGAGAGTTCTTTCCATGCATACCTTGTTCGCTTATAGACTCAACCGGAAAAGGGAGTTATGACATTTTGAAGTGACAACAAGATATCTACAAGGATTCAATTCCTATTTAGTTTAGAAATCTTTGTTTGTTTTTTCCTTTTTAATTTAGCTATGAATTCCTAATTGTATTAGACTACTGTCATAGAAGGACATAGAGAATCCTTAAGATTAATCTACTCATATATATATGATCCACTGTACTCATTGTTTCACAACCTCCCTTGTTTTAAACATTATTATTTCAGAACTTTTGTCTTTCTTCCTACTAGCTTAGCATGTAAATGCTTAGCTCTTAGGCCTTGGTTTATCATTGTTCAAGTTAATCAACCCTTTTCTTCGTGGCACCATTCCAGTCTGGAACTAAGGGTTCTTTGTTATATACAACCAGCGGGTCCAAGCACTCTGCGTCTAATCTAAGGTCGACTCGTTGTTCCTAATCACTAAACTTATAGGGGTTGTTTGGTAAGGGTGCTATTGATATTAATAGCACCCAATACCATGCTAATCACCAATAACCTTGTTTTTCTTGTCCTAAATAGCTAGCTAATAGTGATAAGTGAGGTGTGTTTAATATCCCCTCAAGAGGAGGAATTCTCAAATGCTAGATGGGTATTGGGTTTTGGGACAAAATTGCCCCTGCTTACTTTCTCTTATTACATGCCATTAATGAGTGGCTTTCCTCTTTCCCCCAACTACCTTCCATCATTCCCTGCTCTTCTGCTGGTTGCACTTGCAGTTCTCCCGAGTACGACTCCAACAGCCACCTCTGTCCGCCTCGGAATCGCCGACCAGAGACGAAGCTTCGACGACGCCAGGTTCTCATTTTCTCTCTTCTTCTTCCTCCGCTGCTCGGTTGATTTCGATGACCAGGGCTTCTGTTCGAAAAATGGTTTTGAACCCTTAACGGCCATTCACCAATCGCTTTTCCATGACCAGGAAATTCTTGCTTCAGCTTTCTCTTCTCCATCGCTTTTGTTACGACTCGCTCGCTTTTTGCTCTCTTCTCTTTCCGATCCCAGATTCCGTCCAAAGCTCCTCCTGCATTATCAGGTAGGTTATAGGACGAACCCTAATCCTCTGTTTTGTGAATTTCTTTACCGAGTATCTTGTTTTGGTTTGGAAAGTTTGCTTTTTGATTTGGATTTCGGCGGTCTTGGTTTGTTTTTTTGAGCGGGGATGTTTCGATTTCAGTGTTATTGGATTAGAGATGTTGTGTTCCTGCGATTTGTGGTTAATTTTGTATTTATAGGGTTATTGAGATCGTTTAATTTTCGTGGTGGATATTGATTTTGTGTATGTTAAAGGGTAATTTTTCTATATAGAATAAGCTCCTTTCTGAGAATTGTGGTGAGAAGGTTAGCTGATCGGTAGCTGTATCTGAATATTGTGGTGATGAGCTTTCTAAGGCTGGGAGAAGATTTCGATCTATCACTAATGAGCTGAATTTTGAATAGATGATGTGTTAGAAGATTGTGATTTGGTTGATGTTCTTTGACACGAGATGTTCATAGGGTACTGACTGACTTTGTTTATATACATCATTTTTATTGTTCGGCTTCCTTTACTAATTAGGAACTGTAAGGCAAAACAATGACAGGAGAGATTGAGACATGATATTTATTGGGTGTGTTACATGTTCCAATAACTTGTTCATTAGTTGCGTCGTCATGTTTTGGGGTTTTAAACGTGAAAATTCTCAATTGCTTGTGCATTACGGACTTAGACCATTAGTTTCTTCTTTTACCCGTTCAGTTAGTGACTGTTTAATTAGTCGGACTATAGGGATGGCTAGGCGACCAACATTACGAGAACGACAACAGGTCATTGCAAGCGTTATCGCTATGTGGTTTGAAATGATGCAACAATACATGATTTTACTTTCCAAGCTAGCCGTTGCACAGACACTGCTTGCTTCGAACCATAGGGCCGATCCAACTTTCCTCGTACTGCCACTACCCCGTATAGTATATAGGGTTGGCTTTATGCATTACGCCACGAAGACCACAGATCAGATTGTGTGTAAATATGTTGAGGATGAGACGTATTGTTTTTGAAAACTATGCACGCTGCTGACAGAAGAGGGTGGGTTGCGTCGTAGTAAGAACATGGACGTCGAGGAAATGGTCGCAATTTTCCTCGTCACAGTCGGACATAACATTAAGAACCGAAAGGCTCAGTTCTTATTCCAACGATCGGCAGAAACTATAAGTAGAGTTATCAAGTTGGTGCTCCTTTCCATTCTCAAACTCGAGTCGCATCTGTTAGTGAAGCCCACCCCGGTTCCACAAGAATCTACCGCAGCAAAATGGAAATACTTTCCGGTATGTTTGAACTTTCAACTTATCATTTTTACACTTTTTAAGGTCAAAACACATGGTCGTTAACCAATTGAATGTTTGCAGGGGTGTCTAGGGGCGTTGGATGGCATGCATGTCAGTGTTAGATGCAATACTGCATCCGCTCCTAAGTACCGGAATCGTAAAGGCCAAACAACAATCAACGTGCTTGGCGTATGTAACCAAAATCTCCAGTTTTATCTATTGTCTGTCTGGATGGCCTGGTTCAGCACATGATAGCCGTGTTCTAAAGGACGCGTTAGCTAGGGAGGACTGCTTCAGTGTACCATCAGGTCAGTTTTCCTTCCACTATTAATTGTCGGGATGGCCTTGTCACACTTTTTCATGGTTCAGTAAAGCACTTAAATGATCTTGTGCAGGATCGTACTACCTTTGCGATGCCGGGTACACAAATGCTAGAGGTTTTTTGGCCCCATATCGAAGTCAACGATACCACCTAACGGATTGGGGACGAAATCGACCACGAACTAAGGAAGAATACTACAACATGCGACATTCGCGTGGCCAGAAATGTGATCGAGTGCTCATTCGTATTATGAAGATGCGTTGGGCGCTGCTTCGAGATAGTTCGTGGTTCTCTCCAGATATGGTGTCCATGATTGTAAACGCTTGCTTCCTCCTCCATAACTTCATTCGTGGTGTCGGGGGTCCGGACATATTTGAGCAGGCCTACGCTCCCCCCTACACTCCTCCCGAGAAAACCTCAATACCCGGACGATCCAACCCCGATCACCATGGTGGAGTCGTCTGATGAGTGGACAGCGTACCGTAATGAGTTGGCTGAGTACATGTGGACGACTAGGGGACGAAACCATGGATGACGTGGGACCTATTCTAGCTTCTTCGTAGTTGAGCCTATTAGAACATTTCATTGTCGGCTTTTATGCATTTCAGGAAAAAACAATTTCCCATGACTGTTTAAGCTTCCATTTGTTAGTTAGTGTGTGTCTGCTGTGTCTGAACTGGTTTATGTCGTCGATGGTTCGATTTATGTGAAGCTACCTTGAACTTATGCATTGTTACCCCCATATTGCCTTCTGACATTATTATGATTGGGCGTGTGTTACCACCATGTAATTTTTTTTGCGCAGTTACTTGGCAATGTCACGGTCATACAAAGCATGGTCTCAGCTCGAGGAACAACGCCTCTTCGACATTTTGCTTGCTCTGCACGAAGCTGGCAAAATCCAGGGTGGCGCACTACGTGACTGTGGCTACAGTGACATCGAGAAGCAGTTGAAGGTGTTGGTCCCGGACACCAAGCACAATGCGGACAGTATCAAGGGGAAGTTTAGAGTTTTCAAGGGTAAGTTCCACGCCCAGCTTGACCTGATGAATGCCTCAGGTATGGGATGGAATGCGGACAAGGGCTGCTGTGAATGCGATCCTGGGTATTCGCTGGATGGGTTAAGGTAAGGGCCATTTCAGTATAAGTTTAATATATAGTAACTACAGTCACTAATGTCTGCATTGTTCTGGAAATGTGAGTGCAGAGTCACAAAACTTGCTGCTGGTTTGAACAACACGAAGCTGCACAGGTGGGACGAGCTCTGCAAAAATATTTGAGGTCCACCGTGCTGACGGTACTTCGAGCATGACGGCGAAGGATGCGGCGTCTAGACTGGAGGGTCAGCTCCGAAGTCCCCCACCTGCTAGCGACACATATGCTGCTGAGACGACCCCCATGATGGAGGACTTCATCAATAACGGTTATGATATGAACGCTGAAGGGCTACAAGACATCGAGGAAGATACCGCCACAAACCAATCGACGGATAAGGGGAAGGGAACGTCATCCGCTGGCAGCAAGCGATCGCGCGCTCAGGTGACGGAGGAATACTAGCGTCCATCAATGAGAACATGATGTCATTTCAGGAGCACATTGCGAGGACGACCACGAACATTGAGCGTCTCACCAACAACTGGTGCATGCCAGAGGACGTGGCCGTAGGCGTGCATATATGATGGATGAGATCAAGCGACTTCAGGTATAAGTTATCGACAAAGCTTACTAGCTATGCGGATACTCATGAAGGATCCGGCTGATTGGGAGACATTCTGCATGCTTCCAACAGATGAGACGAAGGCGGATTTCATCCTCACCATATTGGAGTAGGTACCCAACATGGGAGTTGGGATTGGAACCGATGGTGGCTATTCTTTTGGGTGGTGGAGATGTAGTATGTAAAGATTATTAGTGGCGGATTTCATCCTCACCATATTGGAGTAGGTACCCAACATGGGAGTTGGGATTGGAACCGATGTTGGCTATTCTTTTGGGTGGTGGAGATGTAGTATGTAAGATTATTAAATACTAATTTATATTCGGTTCTAGCTTGAAGTTAGCTATTGTAAACCATCATGAATCGCCACAATTAGTTTATTAGTATGGTGTGGCTAATGAGTTTACTGCTACTGTAACCATTGAAAACACAGAATTTGATGATCTTATTGTCGTAAGGGTTGCTGCAATTTGTAAAGTAGACCTGGAAGTAGAAGATGTGGTAATTGGGTTTTCTTACTCATGTCACAGTGGTTGAAACGTTAGTTTGGCAAACATAAGCTTTAACATAAATGTCCTGGTTAACGAAACTGCTGCATTGAGAATGAAGACGAGAAAGGTTCGTCAAAGTAGAAGTACAAAGCGTTCAGCATGTGCCAAGTACCATAAACGCGAAACTAAAGCGACATAAAGTGAATGCAGAACTTAACCCTGAAACCCAGTACTACAACTACGAACTGTAACCGTCGCCTGAATCACCGTCCAACTCGAAGCGCCGAATCTTATAGCGGAGCCTCTCGATTTCTTGCTCGAGGACAACGTTCCACATAATCATTTCGGCATATGTCTTGACGTACTCATCGCCGTCTTCGGATGGAATTAGGTTAGAGCTTCGCCACTCGGCCTCACGCGGACATTGGCACCACGCCCATAGTCTCCGTACCTGCGAGTGGAATGGTAGGTAAGCATCGACAACACAACCTGTAAACAAACCCAATCACCTAAACCCTAACTGGATGCCAGGACTGATTCGTTCTGCTTAATTCATCTGCGAATGAGTATTACGAACAAAGGGGACTCTAAATTTAAAGCAAGATCTAAACCTTAAAGCCAACCCAAAATGAACAACCCCTGCCAATACTTTGATTGAGTAATTCATACTTCAAATAAAGTATTACCAACAACCTAAACCATAAATTAACAACAAGATAGACAACCTGTACAGATTAACAAACAATGAGTCAAGACCCAAATCACAGTACCTAATAGTAGCAGTACAGTAGAGGAACGGTTGTTCCTCGTCAGTGGGGTGGAATCGGAAACCAGGTCCGAGAAAAGCGTCGGAGTCGCCACGGGCCATCTACCAATTGCAAAATGATTAGAGCTAGGTCGAGATAACTGAATCGATTGCAAAAGGGGGGAAAGCGAAAGAAATTAGGGTTTTGATTCGATGAAATCGAGCGGATGTTGAATCAACACGTGGAGGTTGGTGGATGCGTGAATACTGAGGAAAGAATCAATCAGCCATCTTTAAGATGAAAAAGAAATACTAGAAGGTTCGGCGATCGAGGACGAAGGAAGACTGGTATTGTGATGGAGGAAGAAGCTAGCGTGACAGGAAGGGGGTTGTTCCGATTCCACCCCACTGGGCGATTGGAAACGAAGTGCAAGAAGGGCATAGAAGAGAAGGCCCGATTTATGGGTTCGTGTGTTAAGAAAGCTTACCTGGGAAAAGGAGCAGCCACGGAAGAGTACGAAGAGGTCGGCGTCCAGCTTACTTGATAGCGGCGGCGGTCGGCTGTCGACGAAGAGCTTGGAGAAGCTATTACCATTTGTGCAGAGTGCTAATAAGAGAATGAGGAGAGTTTTTTCGGAGAGAGGGAGAGTTATTATATAGTAGATGGGGACAAATTTGAGGGCAAGATGGTCATTGCAGAACACATATCTCCAGCAAATTACACTCCAAACAAACAATGTTATTGTTATAATTTTCATCTGCCCATGGCTATAGATGATCCATATCTGAATGACATGATCCTAGTGCGACCTCAATAGACATCAAGTTCTTGATTAAAAGGTGGATCTAAACCTCCTTAAGTTACTTGGGCCCAAAGAAATTAGCTCTCCTTGTTGATGGAGGAAAAGTCAATCTACCCCATTTTACTAAAACGGACATAACTAATGATACCAAAGCCCAAATGGTGCAAGGTCAAGTCCATTGGAAACTAACGAGATGTTCTTTCCATGCATGCCTTCTTCGCTTCTAGACTCAACCGAAAAAGGGATTTATGACATTTTCAAGTGACAACAAGATATCTACACGAATTTCGATTCCTATTTAGTTTAGAACTCTTAGTTTGAATTCTTAATTGTATTAGTAGTAGTGTCATAAAAGGACATAGAGAATCCTTAAGATTAATTGAATCATATATATATGATCCATTGTACTCATTGTTTCACAACCTCCCTTGATTAAAGATTATTATTTCATAACTTTTGTCTTTCTTCCTACTAGCTTTAGCATGTAAATGCATAGCTCTTAGGCCTTGGTTTATCATTGTTCAAGTTAATCACCCTTTTCTTCGTGGCACCATTCTACTCTGGACACTAAGGGTTCTTTGTTATATACAAACAGCGGGTCCAAGACTCTGCGTCTAATCTAAGGTCGACTCGTTGTTCCTGATCACTCAACTTATAGTATTATGATCATCTGCCATGGCTATAGAGATTCATATCCGAATGACATGATCCTAGTGCAACCTCAACAGACATCAAGTTCTGATTAAAAGGTGGATCTAAACCTCCTTAAGTTACTTGGGCCCCAAAGAAACTAGCTCTCCTTGTTGATGGAGGAAAAGTCAATCTACCCCATTTTACTAAAACAGACATAACTAATGATACCAAGCCCAAATGGTGCAAGGTCAAGTCCATTGGAAAGCTAACGAGACGTTCTTCCATGCATGCCTTTTTCGCTTCTAGACTCAACCGAAAAAGGGATTTATGACATTTTCAAGTGACAACAAGATATCTACACGATTTCGATTCCTATTTTAGTTTAGTATTTCTTGTTTTGAATTCTTAATTGTATTAGTAGTAGTGTCATAGAAGGACATAGAGAATCCTTAAGATTAATCTAATCATATATATATGATCCATTGTACTCATTGTTTCACAACCTCCCTTGATTAAAGATTATTATTTCAGACTTTTGTCTTTCTTCCTACTAGCTTTAGCATGTAAATCTTAGCTCTTAGGCCTTGGTTTATCATTGTTCAAGTTAATCACCCTTTTCTTCGTGGCACCATTCTACTCTGGACACAAGGTTCTTTGTTATATACAACCAGCGGGTCCAAGTACTCTGCGTCTAATCTAAGGTGACTCGTTGTTCCTGATCACTCAACTTATAGTATTATGATCATCTGCCATGGCTATAGACGATTCATATCGAATGACGTGATCCTAGTGCGACCTAACAGACATCAAGTTCTGATTAAAAGGTGGATCTAAGCCTCCTTAAGTTACTTGGGCCCCAAAGAAACTAGCTCTCCTTGTTGATGGAGGAAAAGTCAATCTACCCCATTTTACTAAAACGACATAACTAATGATACCGAAGCCCAAATGGTGCAAGGTCAAGTCCATTGAAAGCTAACGAGACGTTCTTTCCATGCATACCTTGTTCATACCGAAGCCCAAATGTGCAAGGTCAAGTCCATTGAAGCTAACGAGGCGTTCTTTCCAGCATACTTTGCTTACTAACGATAAGGGAGTTATGACATTTAGTGCAAAAGATATTACAAGATTCGATTCATATTGTTAGAACTCTATTTGTTCTCCTTTTTAATTGCTATGAATTTAATTGTTTATATATGTCTAAAGACATAGGAATCTTAAGATATCTATCATATATATATGATCCATGTATCATTGTTTACAACCTCCCTTGATAAAGATTTTATTTCATAACTTGTCTTTCTTCCTACTAGCTTAGCATGTAAATGTTAGCTTAGGCTTGGTTTATCATTGTTCAAGTTAATCACCTTTCTTGGCACCATCATCTGGACACTAAGGTTCTTTTTATATCAAGCGGTCCAAGACTTGCGTCTATCTAAGGTGACTCGTTTTCTGATCACTCAACTTAAGTATTATGATCATCTCCATGCTTAGATCAATCGAATGACTGATCCTAGTCACCTCAACAACATCAAGTTTATAAAAGGTGATCTACTCCTTAAGTTACTTGGCCCCAAGAAACTAGCTCTCTTGTTGATGGAGAAAAGTCAACTACCATTTTACTAAAACAGACATAATAATGATACCAAAGCCCAAATGGTGCAAGGTCAAGTCCATTGAAAGTAAGAATTCTTTCCATGCATCCTTTTTGCTTTAGACTCAACAAAGGATTAGACATTCATGACAACAAGATATCTACACGAATTGATTCTATTTAGTTGACCTTAGTTTGAATTCTAATTGATTAGTAGTAGTGTCATAGAAGGACATAAATCTTAAGATTAATCTAATCATATATATATGATCCATGTACTCTTGTTTCACAACCTCCTTGATTAAAGATTATTATTTAGAACTTTTGTCTTTCTTCTACTAGCTTTAGCATGTAAATACTACTCTTAGTCTTGTTTTATCATTGTTCAAGTTAATACACTTTTCTTTGTGGCACCATTTTCTTTGGACACAAAGGTTCTTTTTATATCAACCAGCGGTCCAAGTACTCTGCGTCTAATTAAGGTGATCTGTTATTCCTGATCACTAACTTATTGTATTATGATCATTGCCATGCTATAGACGATTCATATCTAATGACGTGATCCTAGTGCGACCTAACTGACATAAGTTCTGCTTTAAAAGGTGGATCTAAGCCTCCTTAAGTTACTTGGCCCCAAAGAAATACTCTCCTTGTTATGGAGGAAAAGTCAATCACCCTATTTAAAAAAGACATAACTAATGATACCGAAGCCCAATGGTGCAAGGTCAAGTCCATTGAAAGCTAACGAGACGTTCTTTCCATGATACCTGTTCCTAAGCTCAACGGAAAAGGTTATGACATTTTGAAGTGACAACAAGATTCTTACAAGGATTTCGATTCTTTAGTATTAGAATCTGTTTGTTTTCCTTTTTAATTTAAGCTATAATTCCTAATTGATTCTAGTAGTTCATAGAAGGACATAGGATCCTTATTAATTCTAATATATATTTATAATTGTACTATGTATTCAAACCTCCTTGATTAAAGATTATTATTTCATAACTTTGTCTTTCCTACACTTTAGCATTAATGCTTAGCTCTTAGGCCATTGTTATCATTTCAAGTTAATCACCTTTTCTTCTAGGCACCATTAGTCTGGACACTAGGGTTCTTGTTTATATACAACAGGGGTCCCATGTCATCTGCGTCTAATCTAAGTCGGACTACGTTTTTTGATCACTACAACTATAGTATTAATCATCTGCCCATCGTAATGACGATTCATATCCAATACTGATCCTAGTGGACCTCAACAGACACCAGTCTGATTAAAAGGTGATCAACCTCCTTAAGTTACTTGGCCCCAAAGAAACTAGCTCTCTTGTATGATGAAAAGTCATCTACCCCTTTTACTAAAACGGACATAATAATGATACGACCCTAATTGGGCAAGTCAAGTCCATTAAAGCTAAGAGATCTTATCCATGCATGACCTTGTGCTCTAAACTCAATGAAAGGATTAGACATTTAATGAACAGATATCTACACAGATTTATTCCTATTTAGTTTAGAACTCTTATTGTTGTCTTTAATTTGATGAAATTCTAATTATATAGTGTTCATAGAAGGAATAGAGAATCTTAAGATTATCTAATCATATATTAATTCCATTGTACTCATTGTTTTACAACCTCCCTATTAAAGAATTATTATTTCATAATTTTGTCTTTATCTACCATTGTTAATGTTAAACTTAGCTCTTGGCCTTGGTTATCATTGTTCAAGTTAATCACCCTTTTCTTCTTGGCACATTCTACTCTGGACATAAGGGTTCTTGTTATATGACAAAGGTTCCAAGACCTCTTTCGTCTAATCTAGTTGGACTCGTTAGGTTCTTATTCACTACAACTTATAGGATTATGAGTCATCTGCCCTATGTAAGATCGATTCATATGATCTGACATCCATTTCACCTCAAAGACATCAAGTTCTGATTAAAAGGTGGATCTAACTCCTTAAGTTACTTGGGCCCCAAAGAAACTAGCTCTCCTGTTGTATGGAGGAAAAGTGATCAACCCCATTTTACTAAAACGGACAAACTAATGATACAAACCCTAAATGGAGGACAAGTCAATCCATTGGAACTAACGAGATGTCTTTCCATGCATGCCCTTTTGCTTCTAGACTCAACCGAAAAAGGATTAGACATTTCAATGCAACAAGATATCTACACAATTTGATTCCTATTTAGTTTAGAATCTTAGTTTGAATTCTTAATTGTATTAGTATAGTGTCATAGAAGGACATACAGAATCCTTAAGATTAATCTAATCATATATATATGATCCATTGTACTCATGTTTCACAACCTCCCTTGATTAAAGATTATTATTTCAGAACTTTTGTCTTTCTTCCTACTAGCTTTAGCATGTAAATACTTAGCTCTTACGTCTTGGTTTATCATTGTTCAAGTTAATCACCCTTTTCTTTGTGGCACCATTCTACTCTGGACACAAAAGGTTCTTTGTTATATACGACAGCGGGTCCAAGTACTCTGCGTCTAATCTAAGGTGACTCGTTATTCCTGATCACTCAACTTATAGTATTATGATCATCTGCGCATGGCTATAGACGATTCATATCCGAATGACGTGATCCTAGTGCGACCTGAACAGACATCAAGTTCTGATTAAAAGGTGGATCTAAGCCTCCTTAAGTTACTTGGGCCCCAAAGAAACTAGCTCTCCTTGTTGATGGAGGAAAAGTCAATCTACCCTGCTTTAGTAAAACAGACATAACTAATGATACCGAAGCCCAAATGGTGCAAGGTCAAGTCCATTGGAAAGCTAACAAGACGTTCTTTCCATGCATACCTTGTTCGCTTATAGACTCAACCAGGAAAAGGGAGTTATGACATTTTGAAGTGACAACAAGATATCTACACAGATTTTGATTCCTATTTAGTTTAGAACTCTTTGTTTGTATTTTCCTTTTTAATTTAGCTATGAATTCCTAATTGTATTAGTAGTAGTGTCATAGAAGGACATAGAGAATCGTTAAGATTAATCTAATCATATTTTATGATCCACTGTACTCATTGTTTCACAACCTCCCTTGATTAAAGATTATTATTTCAAAACTTTTGTCTTTCTTCCTACTAGCTTTAGCATGTAAATGCTTAGCTCTTAGGCCTTGGTTTATCATTGTTCAAGTCAATCAACCTTTTCTTCTTGTCACCATTCTACTCTGGACACTAAGGGTTCTTTGTTATATACAACCAGCGGTTCCAAGTACTCTGCGTCTAATATAAGGTCGACTCGTTGTTCCTGATCACTCAACTTATAGTATTATGATCATCTGCCCATGGCTATAGATGATTCATATTTGAATGACATGATCCTAGTGCAACCGAACTGACATCAAGTTCTTATTAAAAGGTGGATCTAAGCCTCCTTAAGTTAATTGGGCCCCAAAGAAACTAGCTCTCCTTGTTGATGGAGGAAAGTCAATCTAACCCGTTTTACTAATACGAACATAACTAATGATACCGAAGCCCAAATGATGCAAGGTCAAGTCCATTAGAAAGCTAATGAGGCATTCTTTCCATGCATAGCTTGTTTGCTTCTAGACTCAATCGGATAAGAGTTATGACATTTTGAAGTGACAATAAGATATCTACAAGATTTCGATTCCTATTTAGTTTAGAACTCTTAGTTTGTTTCTTCCTTTTTAATTTAGCTATGAATTCTTAATTGTATTAGTAGTAGTGTCATAGAAGGACATAGAGAATCATTAAGATTGATCATATATATATGATCCATTGTACTCATTGTTTCACAACCTCCCTGATTAAAGATTATTATTTCATAACTTTTGTCTTTCTTCCTACTAGCTTTAGCATGTAAATGCTTAGCTCTTAGGCCTTGGTTTATCATTGTTCAAGTTAATCACCCTTTTGATGCGAACCGCTCCTCAATGAAGGGATCGACTCAACACCCAAAACTATACTACCAGCTTCACGAATCCTAACTTTTGAAACCGCGGGGAATACTTGAAATCCACTAAGTATAGACTTAGGAACCCCAAGGTATTCAGTCGAATTGGTGCCACAACAAAGGGTGATAACCTTCGATGATAAACCAAACCTTAAGCTAAGCAACAACGAGCAAAGACTTGAAGGGAAAAGAACAAAGTTCTGAAATTTCAATTTATGACTTAACGTCTTACAATGATGGCCGAGGCCTCTATTTATAGCGCAAGGGTGGCCTAAGCCGTCTCCAACTCTAATAAGGTAAGACTAAAATTATCCTAAAAGATAGGCCGAAGAAAATATTAAAATACACAAAGTTGTCCGAGAGTGAAATTCTAAAACTCGGCAAAAATTGCACAAAACCCTAATCCGGGCGGATTAGGGCACGCCGGGTGTCCGTGTCCGATCGGGCTTAGGAAAACCCTCCGGGCGCGTGCTGGACTCCGGACGCGGCTAGGAAGAGTGCCCGGAACCCGCGCGGTGGCATTTCTGTAATTACCGCGGGTTCCGGGTGACCGGGCGGTCGGGTGGCGTCCTTCGGTGCTGGTGACCGGCTCGGCATCAAGTGCTCCGGACCCGATGCTAGGGTTTTGGTGATGCCGGGCGGTTCTGGCTTTCTGCTGGCCATTTCCTCGGACAAGTGAGGTTCTTCCCAAGTCTTTTGACCTCCTGAGTCTTCTGGCTTCAACTTGTCCGCCAGGTTCTGAGTGTGGAGCAGGGTTAGCCGAGGCAGGGGCTGGTTGGCCGTATCCGCCGGGGCCCGGGCAGTGTCCCTTGGGCATTTGTCTTCCTCATGGGATTTCTGTCGGTCATCAAGGGTCAGCACGGTGCATCCTTCTCTGATGAACCTCTGATCCAGTTCTTCATGCTTGGCTCGACTCCAATCTCCTATATAGGAGGTGACCTTTGTCTTGAAGGTTTTGACTTGGCTCCGGGTAAAGGGCAGGTCTGGTCGGGTCCAGGGCACCGGGGGTTCATCATTCCCCTCTTCTTGAGAAGGATTCGTCCTCGAATCTGTCTCTACAAAATCATCATCATAGAAAGGAGTTAAGTCAGCAACATTAAAAGTAGCACTCACACCATAGGTGTTAGGCAAATCCAAAACATAAGCATTGTTGTTTATCCTTTCAAGGACAGTGTAGGGTCCATCTCCTCTTGGTAGCAGCTTGGATCTTCTTTGTTCAGGAAATCTATCCTTTCTGAAGTGAATCCACACTTGGTCGCCGGGTTGGAAGATTTTCTCCTTTCTCCCTCGGTTGGCATTTCTTAGGTATTGGGCCGTTCTCCTTTCAATGTTGGCTTTGGCTTTCTCATGAAGCTTCCGAACATATTCAGCCTTGGTGTGTCCATCTGCATCCAAAAACTCATGTATAGGCAATGGAGATAAATCCAAGGGGGTTAGAGGGTTAAAACCATAGACCAATTCAAAGGGGGTGTATTGGGTGGCTGAGTGGACCGATCGGTTGTAGGCAAACTCTACATGGGGTAAACAGTCCTCCCAAGTCCTAAGGTTGGACTTAATGATGGCTCTAAGCATTTGGGAAAGAGACCGGTTGACAACCTCGGTTTGGCCATCTGTTTGAGGGTGGCAGGTTGTGGAAAACATAAGTTTGGTTCCTAGTTTAGCCCACAAAGTTTTCCAAAAGTAGCTTAGGAATTTTGAGTCTCGGTCAGAAACTATGGTCTTAGGAACGCCGTGGAGTCTAACTATCTCTCCAAAGAATAAGTCAGCTATGTGGGATGCATCATCAACCTTATGGCATGCAATGAAATGAGCCATTTTTGAAAACCTATCTACCACCACAAAAATGGAATCTTTGCCTTTCCTAGACTTAGGCAACCCTAGAACAAAATCCATAGATATGTCTACCCAAGGGTGTTCGGGGATAGGCAAAGGAGTGTATAAACCAAAGGGTTGAAGGTGGGACTTAGCTCGTTGGCATTTGGCACATTGGCTGATCATCTTCTCTACTTCTTTCCGCATCCTAGGCCAGTAGAAGTGCTCTTTAAGGCAAGCTAGGGTTTTGGCAACTCCAAAGTGACCCATGAGACCTCCTCCATGTGCTTCTCTTATGACTAGGGTTCGGCTTGAATGGCTCGGGTAGCAAAGCTTAGGTCCTTTGAACAGGTACCCATTCTGCCTATAGTAATCCTCAAACCCTACATGTGAGCAAGACTCAAAAATGTCTTTAAAGTCGGGGTCAGTCACATACAAATCTTTGATATGCTCAAAACCAAGGAACATAGAACTTAAAGTAGTGATTAGAGCATACCTCCGAGAAAGGGCATCGGCTACCACATTCTCCTTACCTTGCTTGTAGTGGATGACGTAAGGAAAAGATTCAATGAACTCCACCCACCTTGCATGTCTTTTGTTCAATTTGTGTTGAGCCTTTAGGTATTTGAGAGATTCATGATCGGTGCGGATTATGAACTCCTTGGGCCACAAATAATGTTGCCAAGTCTTCAAGGCTCGGACTAGGGCATACAATTCTTGGTCGTAGGTGGGGTAATTGAGGGTGGAACCACTCAATTTTTCACTGAAATAGGTGATAGGTCTTCCTTCTTGCATCAACACGGCTCCAATCCCTACTCCTGAAGCATCACACTCGATTTCAAAAGGTTTTGAGAAATCAGGTAGCTTAAGTAAGGGGGCCTCGGTGAGTTTCTTCTTGAGGTTTTCAAAGGCTGCCTCTTGAGGTGCTCCCCAATGGAAAGGGACATTCTTTTTGATGACAGCCGTGAGAGGGGCAGCTAGGGTGCTAAAGTCCCTCACAAATCTTCTATAAAAGCTTGCAAGTCCATGGAAGCTTCGACATCAGTGATGTTCTTTGGGGTTGGCCATGACTTGATTGCTTCAATCTTGTCCTCATCAACTCTAATTCCTGTAGAGCTAACAACAAAACCAAGAAACACAAGATGATCGGTGCAAAAAGTGCACTTCTCCATATTTGCATATAGTTGTTCATGTCTTAGGGTTTCGAGGACAGATTTCAGTGACCTAGGTGATCTTCTAGGGTTTTTGAGTAGATTAGGATGTCATCAAAATAAACTACTACAAATTTCCCTATGAAAGGCCTAAGGACTTGATTCATTAACCTCATGAAGGTACTAGGTGCATTGGTTAATCCAAAAGGCATAACCATCCACTCATACAATCCTAGTTTAGTTTTAAAGGCAGTTTTCCATTCATCACCTTCCTTCATTCGATTTGGTGATAGCCTGATCTTAAATCTATTTTAGAAAAGATTGTTGAACCATGCAATTCATCAAGCATATCATCTAACCTAGGGATGGGGTGTCGGTACTTAACTGTGATGTTATTGATGGCTCGGCAGTCGACACACATCCTCCAAGTTCCTTCCTTTTTAGGCACAAGGATGACAGGAACAGCACATGGGCTCATGCTCTCCCTTACATATCCCTTGTCCATCAAGTCTTCAATTTGTTGTTGGATTTCTTTTTGTTTCCTCTGGATTGGTCCGATAGGCAGCTTTGTTAGGGAGTGCTGCTCCCGGTACAAGGTCGATTTGATGCTCAATGCCTCGGATTGGGGGTAATCCACTAGGGATGTCTTTGGGAAAAACATCTTTGAATTCCTGCAAAAGTGAAGACACAACACTAGGGAGAGAGGTGTTAGGGTTAGAGATCAAACATTCTTTGTAAAGAATGACCACGAGGGATTTCCTAGATACTAGGGTTTGTTTGATCTCACTAGGTTTAGCTAACACGTTTTGACGTGATTCGGGTCACCCGACCAAGCCTAGGGCCAAGTCTAGCCCCGAGCCGAGGGCCACCACAAGGCCCTGACCTGATTCCCCCGAGCCCTGAAGGTACTGACCATCCTGGATCCTCCAGAGACATTCTTGGAGGACAGGAAACAAAGGACCCAAGAGTGCCTGGCCAGAAAAGCGTGGTACCCGAAGATTGACCCCGGAACGAGCCCCGACGAGCCCAGGTGCTCAAATGGAGCTCAAGACCAATTGTCACGAGCCCTGGACCATTAACCATCCCTGAAAACCTCCTGTGGACATTATTGAAGAGCTGCTCGAAGCAGAACTCAAAAGGCCTGGACAGAATTGAAGAAGGCCGAGAGCTAAGCCCGACGCCCGAGCCGAGCCCGTGCCCGGATGCCACAGAGAAGCACTTTTGGCCCAGCCAACAATTGGCCCGTGCCTTTTGGGAAATACAAAGTGCGCTGGATAGTTTGAAGCCTCAGGAGCACCCTCCAACAAACAGATCTAGATTTGGAGGAGTTGACGTGACCCTGGTCACCAAGGCCGGCGTGGACACGCCACCACGAGCGCCAGGCCCGAACCTCCCCATGTTAACATTTGATGGCGGAACTAACGAAGAGAACCAGAGAGGATTTCCCCTATTGGAAAAGAAAGGTCGTATACTAGGAGCCCCACCATCAAGCCTTGAGGCTGATGCCGATCCGGCCCTAGCATTGATGCCGGGCCAAGACTACAACCGGCTCCAAGCCTAACACCAGCACCGGAGCCTAGAGAGCCGAAGTCCCGATTAGAAGACAACCCTCAGCCAGGCACCAATGTCAGCTCCTACTCCAGCCAGAGCCAGATTAATGACACCCCAGGAGCTGATGCTGACACCAAGCCCCGACCCGGGCCCCGAACCGAGCTTAGCACCAAGTCTAGGCCCCAGGCCAACTCCCACGGGCCCCCAGAGCAAAGACCTACCTGAAGACATCCCTAAGGTACTCTTGGAAGAAGGCTCGGAGCAGAACTCAAAAGGCCTGGACAGAATTGAAGAAGGCCGAGAGCTAAGCCCGACACCCGAACCGAGCCCGTGCCCCCGGCTGCCACAGAGAAGCACTTTTGGCCCATCCAACAATTGGCCCGTGCCTTTTGGGAAATACAACGTGCGCTGGATAGTTTGAAGCCTCAGGAGCACCCTCCAACAAACGGAGCTCGATTTGGAGGAGTATTGAAGGAGATAGGGCTAGAACAAGTCCTAGTGATGCTTGGCCTAAGCATCAAGGAGTGGAGCTCGGATGCTGATCCGAGGAAGGGCAAGCAAGGAGCTGTGATCAGGCCACCACCTGAGCCTGATCCAAGAGGAGAGGATCAAGGAGAATCAAACCTTGGAGGAGAGCCAAGAGTTCAGCCCACGACTAAGAAGCTACGGGCCCGAACTAAAGTGAACAAGGGCCAAACCCGGATTTCTGGACAGATTCCTAGTCCGACAAGGATTGACAAATATGGGCTACTTGGAGAAAGAATTTGGACTGATGTCCAACATGAAAGTTGTAGCCCATGGAGTCTACTACGGATCTGCAAAAGATCAGAATTTTAGGAATTTGTTTAGTATTTTATTCGGCCAATAATTCCAGAACCCGTTTTAGGCTGTTTTGAGGAAACTTGGCTCCCAAGTTAGGAGTTCTTGTCTAAGTAGGATTCTTTTCCTTGTAGAATAGAGTTCCGAATTTCAGTCCTTTTTAGGACTCTTTTTGTATTCTTTATTAGTTTTATTAGCTATTTCGTAGGAGGAAAAGGAGAGCCTGTTCTCCCTTCCTCACCTATAAATAGAGGCGTCTAGCCTCATTGTAAAGGACAACTTTGAAAGAAATAAACACTCAAAACTTCGGTTTTTCTCTTAGCATGGAATTTCTAATCTCTGTTCGACCATCATGGAATTGATCGTCGTCTAGATCGGTTTATCATCAAAGGCATTCATCCTTTGTTTGTGGCACCGAATTCGACTGAATACCTTGGGGTTCCTAAGTCTATACTTAGTGGATTTCAAGTGTTCTCCGCGGTTTCAAAGGTTAGGATTCGTGGAGCTGGTAGTATTAGTTTTGGGTGTTGAGTCGATCCCTTCCTAGAGAGGCGGTTCGCATCAGCTGGTATCAGAGCACGGTTCAACTCTTGGACCAACAATCTATCCCAGTTTTCAGGTTCTTTTACTTGAATTCATATCCTTTAGTTTTCGTTGTTTTCAGTTTCAGAAAAACCCTAAAAAATCGAGCATTGTGTTTGTTCTATTCTTCTACCTTTCTTTAAGTTTTTGTTGTGAGAAAAAGCTGTGGCCGATCAAAGAAAAAGAAAAAAGAAAAGAAAAGAAAAATCAAAGGTCTAGGAAAATTGACCTAGCTAAAAAGCAAGGCCACGTTCACAATCAAGGTAGTAGATTAAGTTCAAGAAGAGGGGTTTTTCATAAGTTAGCTACTAGCTTTCGCACTAACTACTTCCTTGGTAGAACAACCCAAATTTGTATGTCTTGTCATCCACGGCCCTAACTCAAGATTCTGGCCCCTAGAAATCGAAAACCCTAGGTATAAGTCTTGTTAGTGTCATTGGTAGACTTAGACTGCATAGCTTCGAAGAAACTTGCAACTACTTGAATTGAGATTGTCTTTGTTTTGAAAATTTCAAAGAAAACCCTAATTTGAGTGACTTGAAAAAAAAAAAATTTCATACACGAATGGTAAGAAAAAGAGTGTTGAGGTTCTTTAGAAGATTTTGGGAGGTTCTTTGTTCGTGACAAATCATGGCAGATGAGAGTTCAATGCTTTTGATGCCCCGGTTGACCGCCATGGGCTGAAAACATGGCCCGAATCGCCGAGCAGTTTGGAGCCGCGAATGAGATTGCCCCCGGCGGCCCAAGAAGGAATATCAATGTACCAAATTTGCTGGCAAAGCAAATCCTGATGAGTACTTGATTGGGAGATGATGCGAACCGCTTCCTCAATGAAGGGATCGCTTCAACACCCAAAACTATATTACCCAGCTTCACGAATCCTAACTTTGAAACCGCGGGGAATACTTGAAATCCACTAAGTAATAGACTTAGAACCCCAAGGTATTCAGTCGAATTGGTGCCACAAACAAAGGTGATGACCTTTGATGATAAACCAAACCTTAAGCTAAAGCAACAACGAGCAAAGACTTGAAGGAAAAAAACAAAGTTCTGAAATTTTCAATTATGACTTAACGTGTCTTACAATGAGCCGAAGCCCTTATTTATAGGGGAGGAAGGGAGAAACCAGGCTCCCCTTTTTTCCTCCTATTGAATTAGCTAATAAACTAATAAAGAAATACCAAAATAAGGACTGAAACTCGTAGCCTTGTTCACCAAGGAAAAGAGTTCTTCCTAAAAACAAAAACATAAAAAGGAAAAGCTGGAAATTCCTAAAAAAAACAGCTAAAACGGGTTCTGGAAGATTCAGCCAAATAAATATCAAACAAATTCCTAAAATTCTGATTTTTTTTGCAGATCCGTAGTAGACTCCATGGGCTACAACTTTCATGTTGGACATCATCCAATTCTGCCTCCAAGTAGCCCATATTCGTCAATCCTTGTCAGACTAGAATCTGTTCCAAAACCGGGAAATCCTAGCTTGATTAGGATTCCGTGTTCGGATGTATTTTGGCATCTCTCCCTTCATTTCCCCCGTGTTCAACATGGTCAAGCACCCTTCCTTGGATCAGGCTCAGGTGGTGGCCTGATCACAGCTCCTATCATGTGCAGCCTCGGATCAGCATCCGGCTCCTCTCCTTGATGCTCCACCCATGCTTTCACCCTTACTTCATACCAACTGTATCTCCTTCAATTCTCCCCTCCAAATTGAGCTCCGTTTGTTGGAGAGTGTTTCTGGGGATTCAAGCTATCCAGGACGTTTGGAATTTCCCAAAAGGCACGGGGCCAATTTTGGCTGGGCCAAAAGTGCTTCTTCTGTGGCTCGGGCAGGCCGGCTCGGCTCGGGCGTCGGGCTTAGCTCTCGGCCTTTCTTCAATTCTGTCTAGGCTTTTTGAGTTCTGCTTCGAGCCTTCTTCCCCATGGTACCTTAGGGATTATTTAGGGGCTGGTGTCGGTCTAGAGCTCGTGGCATTTGGCATGGGGCCTAGCTTAGGTATCTCGGCCTTGATCGGGGCTTGGGCTGGACTTGGCCCTTGGCTTGGCCTGGGGCCTGAACTTGGAGCTTTGTCCTCTCCAAGGCTCCGGAGGTGGTGCCGGGTAGGTCTGGGGCCCGGTGTATCCCGCTCTGCCTCAAGTCCTCTAGGCTAACGGGCATTAATTCTCCTGTCCGCGCTCTCGTGGGGGGTTTCCCTGGCCGGGTGCCCGTTGGGTTGTGACCGCGCCGGCCTTGGTGGCTTCGGTTCACATCATCCCCCTCTTCTTGAAAAGGATTTCGTCCTCGAATCCCATACCTGGTGCAACCATTAGAAATAATAAAATTTACCAACAGGGAGTGTAGGACTTGACCTGGTGCTTTATTGGCGCCTCCAGGGGTGCCCGGGCCGTATTCGGGGTTGGTACGGTGCTCGGGCTCCGGCCTGAGCTCTTCGGGCCATACCGGGGCTGGTATGGGGCTCGGACTCGGGCACGGCGCGTGGGGGGGCCCCTGGTGGCTGGTCGGGCGCAGGGAAACCTGGTCGGGCGCCGGGGCTGCCTCGGGCGCTGGGCGCCGGTCGGGCGCTGGTGGCTGGTCGGGGGGGGGGCCCCGCCGGGGGGCGGGCGCTGGGCGCCGGGGGCTAGGCACTGGGCGCTGGTGATGTGAGCCGAGCCACCAAAGGGCCGGCGCGGGGCACAACTCCACGGGGACCCGGCCAGGAAACCCCACGAGAGCGCCGGACAAGGAAATTTAATGCCCTTCAGCCTAGAGACTTGAGGCCGAGCGAGGACTAAACCGGCCCCAGACCTACAACCGCACCACCCCCGAGCCTTGGAGAGACAAAGCTCCAAGTCAGGCCCCAGGCCAAGCCTAGGGCCAAGTCCACCCCAAGCCCCGATCAAGGCCGAGTACCTAAGCTAGGCCCCATGCTAAATGCCACGAGCTCTAGATCCGAAAAAAGCCCCTGAAGACATCCCTAAGGTACTCTTGAGGAAGGCTCGGGGCAGAACCAAACGGCCTGGACAGAACTGAAGAAGGGCCGAAACTAAACCCACCCCAGCCAGCCCGTGCCCGGGTCCACAGAGAAGCACTTTGGGCCCCGCCAACAATTTGGGCCCCTGCCTTTTGGGAAATTCCAACTGTCCTGGATACTTGAATCCCCAGGAACACTCTCCAACAAACGGAGCTCAATTTTGGAGGAGAATTGAAGGGGATACATTGGATGAAGTAAGGGTAAGCATGGGTGGGAGCATCAAAGGAGAGAGCCCGATGCGAACCGAGGCGCACATGATAGGAGCTGTGAATCAGCCCCCCACCTGAGCCTGATCCAAGGGGGGATGGAATACCATTCATGATACGGAAATGGAGAGAAAATGCCAAATACATCCAAGCAAGGAATCCAATCAAGCAGGATTTCCCGGTTTTGGACAGATTCCTAGTCTGACAAAGAATGAAGAATTTGGGCTACTGGAGGCAGAATTGGACTGATGTCCACATGAAAGTTGTAGCCATGGAGTCTACTACGGATCTGCAAAAGATCAAATTTAGAAATTTTGTTTGTATTTATTCGGCCCATAATTCCAAACCCGTTTGCTGTTTTTTTAGGAATTTCCAGCTTTTTCCTTTTTAGTGTTTTGTTTAGGAAGAACTCTTTTCCTTGGTGAACAAGGCTACGAGTTTCAGTCCTTATTTTGGTATTTCTTATTAGTTTTTTTAGCTAATTCAAAGGGGGAAAAGGAGAGCCTGTTCTCCCTTCCCCCCATAAATATAGGCCTCGCCATCATTGTAAGACATTAAGTTCAAAATTGAAATTTCAGAACTTTGTTCTTTTTCCTTCAAGTTTTTGCACGTTGTTGCTTAGCTTAAGGTTTTGGTTTTTCCTCAAAGGTCATCACCCTTTGTTTGTGGAAACCAATTCGACTGAATACCTTGGGGTTCCTAAGTCTATACTTAGTGGATTTCAAGTGTTCTCCCGGTTTCATTAGTTGGGTTCTCGTGGGGCTGGTAATATAGTTTTGGGTGTTGAAGCCGAGCCCTTCATGAGGAGGGGTTCGCATCAGCTGGTATCAGAGCACGGTTCAACTCTTGGACCAACAATCTATCCTTATTTTCAGGTTCTTTTTACTTGAATTCATATCCTTTATGCTTTCGTTGTTTTCATTTCAGAAAAACCCTAAAAAATACTTCATTTGTGTTTTTCTATTTCTTCTACCTTCTTCAATTTTTTGTGAGAAAAAGCTGGGCCGTCATAAAAAAAAAAGAAAAAAAAAGAAAGAAATCAAGGTCTATAAAAATTGACCTACCCAAAAAAAAAAAAAAGAAGGCCACTTCACTATCCAAGGTAGAAATAAGTTCAAAAGGGGGTTTTTTTTCATAAGTTACTACCTAGATTTCCACTACTAGCTCTTTTTGTTGAACACCCAAATTTGTTTCTTGTCACCCCCACGCCCCTAACTCAAATTCCGGCCCCCTAGAAATCCAAACCCTAGGTATAAGCTTGTTAAGGCATTGGTAACTTAACTGCATAGCTTCGAAGAAACTTCAACTACTTGAATTGAATTGACTTGTTTTTAAAAATTTCAAAGGAAACCCTATTTGAGTGTCTTGTTAAAAAAAAAAAAAAAAAAAAAATTTCATACACGAGTGGTAAGAAAAAGAGCGTTAGGTACTTAGAGAGATTTGGTGAGTCTTGTTCTGCTAACATGACAGATAAGATTCAATCATTGGAAGACACATGGCTGCCGTGGAACAAAGCATCCCCCCGACTCATGAGCAACATGGAGTTCCTCATGGAAAAGAATACCACGGGCCAAGAAGGAAATATCAATGACCCCCCAAAATTTTCTGGGAAAGCAAATCCTGATGAGTTTCATTGATTGGGGAGGACATGGAGGACTTTTTGAACGCCATTATTATTCCGAATGAAAAAGGAAAAACCCACCACAACGATTTACTGACATGCTGCTTTATGTGGGCTCAACTCAGGAATCAAAACGGAAGAAAAGAGACCCCCTCCTTAGGGGGTTCTTAAGAAAAAGATAGAAAAAATTTAGGCCCCCACCCACACTTGCCCCGGCCCAGCAACCCCACACTGCCCCGGGCCCCGCACGGCCCTCCCCGGCACAGCATCAGGTCTCCCCGGGCCCCACAGTCTGCCCCCCGGGCCACATCGCCCTGCCCCGGGCCAGCATCAGCCCTGCCCCGGACCACATCACCCGCCCCGGACAAGCATCAGCTTGCCCCGGACCAGCATCAGCCTTTCCCGAACCACACCAGGCCACACCATGCCAGCACAGCACCAGCGCCAGCCCGGCACCGGCCCAGCGCCCAGCGCACACCAACAACCATACCGGTCCAGCACCCAGCGAGTACCACACCGGCCCAGCGCCCACGCACACCAGCACCAGACCCCACCCCGCCCCTATTTCCGCACCGGCCCAGCGCCAAGCCTAGCACCACACAACACCGCTCAGCATCAACACCAACACCGGCTCCCAGCCCCCCCATCAGCTCAAGCACCACGCCCGAGCCCCACCCCCGGCCCCCCCCCCCCCAGCACCCCCACCCCACACCAGCGCCCCAGTTCCTTTCCCCCGGGGCCCCCAAGGGCCCGCCCCCCCCCCCCCGAAACCAGCCACCGCGGCCCGAAAACCCGCGCCCAGCGCCCACCACCACCAGCGTCCCGACCGGCCCCACGCCCGACCACCCCCCACGCCCACCAGCGCCCCGGCGCCCGTCCGAACCCCCCAAACCACCCCGAAGGCCCAAAAAAAAGCCAGGCCCGACCCCCCGAGCACCCGTACCCAGCCCCATACGGCCCGAGCACCCCCCTGGAGCGCCAATAAAGCAAACCCGGTCAATTCCTAACACCCCCCTGTGGAAATTTTATTATTTTTTAATGGTGCCCCGGTTGGATTCGAGAACGAATCCTTTTCAAAAGAGGGATGATGTACCAGCCACCAACCCGGGGGCCAAAAAAACCACGGGCACCCCCCAAAAAACCTCCACCAAGCCGCCAAAAGGGAAAATTTTTAAAAATCCCTTTTCAGCCAGAAAACCTTGGGCCCCCAGGGAGGACTAAACCCGGGGCCCCAGACCAAAAAACCGGGCCCCCCAACCCCGGGGAGCCTTGGGAGAAAAAAACCCTCCAAGTTGGGGCCCCCGGCCAGCCGGGGGCCAGTCCAAGCCCCAAACCCCGGGGATAAACCCCGAGTACCTAAGCTGGCCCCCCCATGAAAAACCCCCAACGACCTCTAATCGACAAAACCCCTTTTAAGACACCCCAAAAGGTACTCTTGGGGAAAGCGGGGAGAAAAAATTCAAACGGCCGGACATAACTGAAAAGGGCCCCGAGAACAAAACCCAAAAAAACCCTCCGGCCGACCCCTTCCCCGGGTTTTCCACAAGAAGCTTTTTGGCCCAGCCAACAATTGGCCCCGTCCTTTTTTGGGAAATTCCCCAAACTGCCCGGGGTTAGAAAAATCCCCCGGAAAAACACTCCCAAACCCCAAACGGATCCAATTTGGGGGGAAAATTTGAAAAAATACAGTTGGATGAAGGGGGGTTTAAACGGGGTTGGAGCAAAAAAGTGGAGGACCCGACCCCTGACCGGGTTTTAAACATGAAAGGACCTGTGATGGGGCCCCCCAAAACCGGACCTGACCGGGGGTTTTTTGGAATACCATTCATGATGGGGGAAAAGGGGGGGAATGCCAAATACTCAAAAGGAAGCCTAACAAAGAAAAGGAAAATTTCCGCCCGGTTTTTGACAATTTTCCATTTTAAAAGGGGAATTTTGAAAATTTGGGGGCTCGGGGGGCAAAATTTGGGGACGGGATTCCAAAAAATGTTTTGAAACCCGGGGAGTCCTACGGATTGCAAAAGATCAAATTTAGTTTTTTTTTGGAAAATTTTACCCCAAAATTTTCCCCAAAAACCCGTTTCCCCTGTTTTTTGGAATTTCCAGCTTTTCCCTTTTTAAAATTGTTTTTTTTGGGGAAAACTCTTTTCCCCCTTGAACAAGGAAAAACGAGTTTTCAGCCCTTTTTTTTTGGGTATTTCTTTATTATTTATTACTAATTCAGGGGAGGAAAAGGAGGGCCTTTTTCCCCCCCCCCCCCCAAAAAATAGGGGCCTCGCCCAACATTTAAGACTTAAAGGGGTCTTAATTAAATTTTTTAAAGAACTTTTTTTTTTTTTTTCCTTTTTCCAAGTTTTTAAAACTTTTTTTTTTTATTAAGGTTTTTGGGTTTATCATCAAATTTCAAAAACCCTTTTGGGTTTTGTGCCCAAAATTTGGGCTGAATCCCGGGGGGTTTTCCCTTTTGTAAAATACTTATTTTTTTAAAAAGGTTCCCCCCCTTCCCCCTTTCATTATTTATTTTTCGGGGGTTTGGTAATATATGTTGGGTTTTAAAAAGCCGAGCCCTTCATGGGACGGTTCGCACCGGGGGGCCCTTGGGGGGGCGCTCGGGTGCTGGGCGCTGGGGGCCCGGGTTTTGCTGGTATTTGGGTTTTAGCGTGGGCGCGGGGGCCGGGGTTATTTTGGCGCAATTTTTTGGGCTGGGTGCTAGCGCGGGGGCCCGGGGCCGGTACTGGGGCCGGGGCTGGCGCGGGGGCGGGGGTTTTGGCCCTTGTGGGGGCACGGGGGCTGGGCAGGGCGCCCCCCGATGGGGGCCTGGGGCCTGGCTCGGGGGGGGCTATGGGGGTCCGGGGCAAGCCTGAGCTTTCCGGGGGGCAGGCCTATGCTGGTCGGGGGGGGGCGATGCTGGCCGGGGGGCAGATTGGGCGCTGTCCGGGGAAAAGGGCCATGCGGGGGCCGGGGCAGGGGAGGGTTTTTCCGGGCAGTGCTGACCTGGGCCGGGCAGTGCGGGGCCTTTTCCGGGGGCCCGGGGTGGGCCAAAAAATTTTTTTTCATTTTTTCCCCAAGATCCCCAACAAAGGGGGGACCCTTTTTTTCTCCCCCTGATTTGTTTTCCCCCATTTCCCCCAACCCCCCAAAGAAAAACATTTTCATAAACCCATTGTTGCTAGGTTAAAACCCTTTTTTTTTCCCCGGGAATTTTTTATGGCAAGAAAAATTTTCCCCCATGCCTCCTCCCAATCAATGTACTCGCGGGGTTTTCCTTGGGGCCGGGGAAATTTTTGGGAAAATTTATTTTTTCCAAATTTTCCCCTTTTTCTCGACCCCCTTTTCCATTCCTTTTTGGCCCCCGGGGGGGGCCTTTTTCCTTTTCGGGGGTCCGAATTTCCCCCAGCCTTTTGGGGGCCCCGTTCGGCTACGGGGGTCAATCGGGGGATCAACACATTGACTCTCTCATCTCCATTGTTGTCAAAACAAACCTCCAAAACTCTCTAATACCTCACACCTCTTTCTTACCCTCGGATGTATTTTTTTTTTTTTTTTTAAAAAAAACCTAAATTTGGGTTTTTTTTTTTAAATTAAAAAAAAAAAATCAATCTCAATTCAAGTAGTTTTCAATTTTTTTTCGAAGCTGCAGTCTAACAAAACCCAAAGACAAACAAAAACCTTATACCGGGGGTTTTTCTTTTCTAGGCCAAATTTTTTTTTGGGGGATGACAAACAAAAAAATTTTGGGGGTTTTTTCAAACCAAAGGGGCTAGTGGGCAAACCTAAGCAAATTTTTTAAAAAACCCCTCTTCTTGAATTTTTCTACTCCCCTTAAGTAAACGGGGCCTTTTTTTTTTAGGGGGGAAAAATTTTTTTTCTTCCCCCTTTTTGATTTCTTTTCTTTTTTTTTTTTTTTTTCTTTTCTTTTTTTGGGCCCCACACCCTTTTTCTCACAAAAAATTTGAAGAAAGTAAAAATAAGCAAACACAATGAAGTTTTTTGGGGGGTTTTTCTAAACTGAAAACAACAAAGCATAAGGATATAAATTCAAGTAAAAGAACCTGAAAAGAATTTTTTGGGGTCCAAGAGTTAACCGCGCTCTGATACCAGTGATGCAACCCCTTCCCAAAAAGGGGTGGGGTTCAACCCCAAAAAAATATTCCATTTTCCAATCCTAACTTTTAAAAAAACCGCGGAATACTTGAAATCCACTAATTTTGATTTTAAAACCCCCAAGGGGATTCAGTCAATTGTCCAAAAACCCAAAGGGGGATACCTTTGATGAAAAAAAAAACCCTTTTTAAACTAAGCAAAAACGGCAAGACTTAAAGGGGAAAAGAACAAATTCTTAAATTTCTTTTTAATTTTAAAAAGGGGCTTACAATGGGGGCCGAACCCCCTTTTTTTTGGGGGGGGAAAAGGGGGAAAAAACGGGCCCTCCCCTTTTTTCCCCTATGAATTACTAATAAACTAAAAGAAAACCAAAAAAAAGGGCTGAAACTTTTAGCCTTGTTCCCCAAAAAAAAAGGGTTTTCCCCTTCCCTAAACAAAAAAACAAAAAAAAAACGGGGAAATTCCTAAAAAAACAAAAAAAAGGGTTGGGGGAAATTCAGCCAAAAAAAAATCAAACAAATTAAAAAAATTTTTCTTTTGCGATCCGATAGCCCCCGGGGGAAATTTTTTCCCCTTTTTGGACATCATCCAAATTCTCCCCCCCAAGTAGCCCAATTCTCCCCCCTTTCAACGGAATCTGTCCAAAACCCGGGGGAAATCCTCCCTTGATTATTTTTCCCCGGGGTTTGGGATGTTTTTTTGGGCCCAATCTCTTCATTTCCGTGTTCAACATTCAAGCCCCCTTCCCCTTGGGAGGGGGCCGGGGGGTGGCCTATCACACCCCTACCCATTGCACCTCGGTCACACCCCGGGTTTCCCCCCTTGATGCTCCCCCCATGCTTCCCCTTTAAAATTCCCCCAAATTTTTATCTCCTTAAATTCCCCCCCAAAATTTTGAGCCCGTTTGTTGGGATTTTTCCCGGGGATTAAAGATGGGGGACTTTGGAACCCCAAAAAAGGGGGGGGCCAAAAATTGGGGGGGGGGGCCAAAAAGGGTGCTTCTCTGTGGCATCCGGGGGGGGGCCCGGCGGGGGCTCGGGCTTAGTCCCCTTTTCCTTCAATTTGCCCATTTTTTGTTCTGCTTCGACCCTTTTTCCCATGGTACCTTGGGGATGAAATTTAGGGGCGGGGTTTGGGTTAATCGGGGCATTTGGCAGGGGGCCTAGCTTAGGTACTCGCCTTGATGGGGGCTTGGGGTGGATTTGGGGCCCTTTGGGCTTGGGGGGGGCCTTTTTTGGGGAGCTTTGTCCCCCCCAAAACCCCGGGGGTGGTGCCGGTGTAGGGGGGGGCCTTTGTAGTCCTCGCTGGGGCCTCAAGTCCCCGGGGGCGAAGGGGCTTTAAAATTTCCCCCTTTTGCCCCGGCCTCCGGGGGGTTTCCCCCCGGGGCCCCCCGGGGGTTTTGGGGACCCCGCCGGCCTTGGTGGCTCTTCCCCTTTCGGGGAGGAGCATGGAGGACTTTTTTTTGGTCCCAAATTTTTTTTTCCATGGAAAAAGGGAAACCTAGCCAAAAAAAAGTTTACTTCTAAACTGCTTTATGTTTTGGGGCCAAAACAGGGGAAAAAAAAACAGGGAGAAAAGGGGACCCCATCCTTTTTTTTTGGGGGGGCTTAAGAAAAAGAGAAAAAAAATTTAGGCCCAGCACTAGGGGGAGCGCCTGCCCCCGGGGCCCCGCACCAGCACTGCCCCCCGCACAACGCCCACACTCCCCCCCCCAGCCCCCAGCACTCCCCCCCGGGCCCCGCACCCATCCCCCCCGGCCCACATGGGGCCCCGCCCCGCACAGCCCCCATTGCCGCCCCGCATCAGCCCCGCCCCGGACCAGAATCAGGCCTCCCCCGGACCCATCAGCTTGCCCGGCCGCCCCACCCCCCCCCCGAGCCAGAAACCCGGCCACACTGGGGGCAGCGCCTGCCGACACCACCCCGCCCCGGGGCCCAGCGCCCGAGCCCCCCCCGGGGCCCCCACCACCACCCCGGCGCCCAGTCCAACCCCCCCAAACCCCCCCCGGATGGCCCAAAACTCAGGCCGGAGCCCGAGTACCCAAAAAAGCCCCGGGTTTGGCCCCCAACCCCCCAAAGCGCCCAAAACTACCAGGTCTCCCACACCCCCTAGTAGTTATTCCCTTTAAAATTTTTTAAAAAAGGGTGCACCAATTTTGGATCGAGGACAATCCTTTTTAAAAAAGAGGGAATGATTTCCTGGTCCCCAAGGCCCCCCTGGCACGCCAAACCCCGGCGCCGGGGCCCCAAACCCCCCCCCAGGGGAACTTTTTATGGCGGAACAACAAAAGGGGAACCCAAAAAGGGGGTTTCCCTATTGGAAAAAAAAAGGTCGTAACTAGGAGCCCCCCCATCAAGCCTTGGGGCTGATGCCGACCGGCCCTGCTTTTACCGGCCAAAATACCCGGCCCCAAGCCTACACCACCCCGGGCCTAGGAACCGAAGTCCCCCGGTCTAGAAAAAAAACCCTCACCCCAGCACCAATGTAAAACCCCCACTCCCCAAGGCCCGATTAAGACACCCCAGGATATGCTACACCAAGCCCCCCCGGGCCCCGAACCGAGCTTAGCCAAACCCAAATCAAACCCCGGGCCCAAAATCCCAGGGGCCCCCCCAAAGACCTACCTGAAACACCCCAAGGTACTCTTGAAAAGGGGTTTGAGCAAAATCAAAAGGCCGGGGAAAAAATTAAAAAGCCAGAGCTGGGGCCCGACCCCCGGGGAAACCGAGCCCGTCCCCCTTTTCCCCCAAAAAAACATTTTTGGGGCCCCTTTCCCAAAAAAAGGCCCGTGCCTTTTGGGAAATACAAAGTGGGGGGGATATTTAAGCCTCAGGGACCCCCCTCCAAAAAAAAGCTCGATTTGAGGGAAAAATTTTTGGAGAAGGGCCTAAAAAGTCCTATGAGCTTGGCCCAAACTCAAAAAGTGGACTTTGGGTTTGGGTCCAAAGGCAAACAAGGATGTTCACCACCACCTGAGCCAAACCAAAAGGGGGAAACAAGGGAAAACAAAAACCCCCTTGGGGGGGAGCCCCAAAATTCCCCCCCCCCGACAAAAAGTACGGGCCCCCAACTAAATGAACAAGGGGGCCAAAAACCCCGGTTTTTTGGGCAATTCCTAGCCCACAAGGGTTTCAAATTTTGGCTACTTGGAGAAAAATTTTGGGGGGAGTCCAACATGAAAATTGTAGCCCTTTGGGGTCACTACATCGAAAAGATCAAATTTTAGGAATTTGTTTGAAATTTTTTCGCCAATAATTTTCCGAAACCCCCCTTTAGGTGTTTTGGGGAAACTTGGCTCCCCCAAATTTGGAGTTCTTGTCTAAGTAGGTTTTTTTTCCCGTAGGAAAGAGTCCGAAAATTTTAGTCCTTTTTAGCCTTTTTGTATTCTTTATTAAATTTTTTTTGCTTTTTCGTAGGAGGGGAAAAAGGAAA
>JAVBHU010000086.1:30000-32500 GCA_034768395.1 Linum lewisii | reverse complement strand
TGACAAGGGTGTCATGCACCCCTGCTCTCGGCTCTGTGACTCGGCCCGGCATCCGGGCTGTGTCCGGGGTCCTTTGCTCGGTAACTCGGCCCTGCATCCGGGGCTCTTCGGGTCTCTCGGCTCTGTGGCTTGGCCGTACATCCGGGGTCCTTGGCTCGGTAGCTGGGCCCGGCATCCGGGGCCCTTGGCTTCGTGACTCGGCTCGGCATCCGGGACTCTCGGCCGGCATCCGGGGGCAGCGCCGGGTCTCTCGGCCCTGCATCCGGGGGCTGTGTCCGAGGCCCTTGGCTTGGTGGCTCGGCCTGGCATCCGGTGCTGATCCGGAGCCCTTGGCTTCGTGACTCGGCCCGGCATCAGGGGCAGGGCCGGGGCTCTTGGCCCGGCATCAGGGGCTGGCCCAGGTCTCTCGGCCCGGCATCAGGGGCTGGCCCGGGTCTCTCGGCCCTGCATCGGGGGATGCCTCGGGGCCCTCGGCATTGCATCCGGGGTTGGACCGGGGATCTCGGCCCTGCATCCGGGGCTGTGTCCGGGGCCCTTGGCTTGGTGGCTCGGCCTGGCATCCGGGGCTGGTTCGGGGCCCTTGGCTTCGTGACTCGGCCGGCATAAGTTGCAGGGGCAGGGCCGGGGCTCTCGGCCGTGCATCCGGGGCTGGCCCGGGTTTTCTCGGCCCTGCATCCGGGGTTGGACCCCGGGGATCTCGGCCCTGCATCCGGGGCTTTTGTCCGGTGCTCTCGGCCCTGCATCCGGGCTGTGTCCGGTGCTCTCGGCCCTGCATTCCGGTGTGCAGCAGCAAAAGAAAAATATTCGAGAAATATTTAATACTAATCCAAAAATTATGAAACTTGTATCATGAATGGTTATGGTATGCTTAACATCTCTGCAAAAATTTCAGATCAAAACTCCTTAAAATGAAGATTTTATGGGGGGGGGGTGACTCCTCGGCTAATTGGTTTTCTACCCGTGGGAGAGAGGAAAAGTTGCTATTTGCTCTATAGGGGGGTGGTGCTGACCCCCTCGGTGGCCGACCGTGCGCTTGACCCCGGCCACTGTCCCTGAGCACTGCTTGGTTATCCGCAGGGCACCCCCTGGGGCAAGGTGGGGGGGCCGTCGGCCGGCGGGCCCTCGGTCGCCGGCGGCTGGTCGCCGGCGGTCGGCATTCGGTGGTCAGTCGGCCTTTTCAAGGTTTAGTGGGTCTAATTTATCGGTGTTTTTCCGGCCCTTCCGCTGGCCTCCACTGAGTCTTCCGCATGGTAGACCGTTGCAGTTTGGCTCCCCGATGGTTATTGTCGGGCTCCGGTGGTTGCCGTTGCGGCGTGTTGGTAGTATCTCGGGTGGCCTGGTGTACGTCCCGTTCGATCTTTGTCCGGTTCTTCTGTTTTCTCTTTCGTGTTAAGCGGTGCGTTGATGGTCACGTTTGGGAACTTGTTTGGTGGGCTTTGCAACGTCTAAGCTCATTGGCGGGTCTCGGATGCTGGCTGTCATACGTTGTACGTGATGCACATGAGTGGTTTTTGAGTTGTTTGGGGGGGACGGGGTCCGTGCTTTGAGCATCGAACCGTGGTCTCACATCTCTCTTTATTGCCTCCTTCCCTGACCCGATGTGGAGAACGAGTTCCTGTGTTGCCAACAAGAAAGGGGAATTTTCAGTTGCAAGACCCGTTCCCCTTGTGCTCCCTTGGGGTGCTTGGTGGGCATCGTGGTGGGCCCCCTGTTCCAGTCTCTACCCCGGTGCGTTTCTTGGGACCAGGGCCCGTTTGTGCTCCGGATCGGGAAGTGTGTGGCCATGGTGCTTACATCCTAATTTTGGGGTTTGGCCCGCCCCTTTCGATTCATTTATTTGACTGCATTTTCCCTTATTTTTGGGGTGCTTGGGCTCCGAGCCTGGGGAGAGCGTGAATGAGGGAATGCTCCCTGGTTGACCCTGCCAGTTCATAGCTTGCCCAAAATTAAGCCATGCATGTGTGATATAACAAATTCAGATGTAAATGCGAAGGGCTCTTTTAAATCAGTTATAGTTTTTTTGATGGTACCTGCTACTCGGATAACCGTGTAATTCTAGAGCTAATAGTGAACAAACCCCGATTTTTGGGGAAGGGGCGATTTATTAGATAAAAAGGTCAACGGGGGCTGCCCTTGTTTTGATGTTTAAAATTAATCGACGGATCGAAAGGCCTTCGTGGGCCGGGCGACGCATCATTCAAATTTCGCCCTATCAACTTTGGGTGGTAGGATAGGGGCCTACCATGGTGGTGAGGGGGTGACGGAATTAGGGTTCGATTCCGGAGGGGGACCCTGAGAAACGGCTACCAATCCAAGGAAAGGGCAGAGGCGCGCAAATTCCCCAACCCCTGACAGGGGGGTAGTGCCCAATAAAAAACAATACCGGGCTCATTGGGTCGGGGAATGAGTACAATCAAAACCCCTTTAAACGAGTACCCATTGGAGGGCAAGTCTGGTCCCAGCACCGCGGAAATTTCCACTCAATAGGATTTTTAAGTTG
>JAVBHU010000085.1:0-44341 GCA_034768395.1 Linum lewisii | reverse complement strand
TGGTTTGAAAAAGAAAGAGAAATACGTACAAAGCCTTAAATTAATTATAAGTATATTTATTAATAGAAGTATTATTATATTCAAGCAATATACAAACCTGGAAATTGATGGGTAAATCTATCCCAGACGCTCGGGCCCTTGCCATCGATATTAGAAGCCCCTTCAATCTTAATATAATACATATAATAAAAAGAAGAAGAAATTAATTAATTAACCTTATTAATTGTAATTGAAACATATATCAAGTACGTACGTAGTACTATTATTCTATGTAGATATATAATGCATGCACGCATGCATGCATGAATATGATATTGATAGGTACGTAGCAATTAACCAACCTGATAGGAAGATGTGGCGGTGCCAAATATAAAGCCTTCTGGGAAGTTCCAGCGGCCAAGAGGAAGTTCAGGTGAGGGCTTGTATACGTAGTCTGACTCTAAGCAAGGGTCTGATTCTATGTCGTCTATTGCGTGCAATTTTGCAGCAAAGCTAGCACACAGTAGGGTGCTTGTTAAAAGCATCATCACTATAATTCGTAAACCCATGTCGCTAGAGCTACTGATGATCATCAGCATGCAATTGCAATTGCAAGAGCTAGCTAACTGAAATGTTAGGCTTGGGATTTGGGATTTGGGAGGGTGAGTACTTGTGTTCATTCTTGGCCTCCTTTATATAGGGAGGATTAATGGGGACCAACCTAGAAATTCATCATCACAAGGTGGTCTACCTGAAAATTTGTTTTGTAGTTAATTAATTACTGGTTATAACCACGTACTAACTGCATCAAACTTTTTTTTTTTATGAATAACTGCATCAAACTTTACGATAATATATGTTACCAAAAAAAAATACTAATAACTGATATAACTGATCATCCATTACGCTGAAAAAATGTCGTATGGCAATCTGGTGCAAGTTGAAAGAAAGTGGAGTTTCCCAGGAGGAGGAGGAGAATATCGTCGTCTCGTCAAGGTGTACGACGAACTAGTCCTTCTCAATTTCGAGCTCAAGGACTACATTGACGAGCTTGTGGATAATTGAGTTTAGCCGAGTATTGGAAACATTTCTACTTAGACTATTAGTGGTTAATTGGGTGGTCATTGTTGTTATGCCTTTTACTTCCTTACTTCTTTATTTTTTTTACTTCTTTAAATAAATAAATAAAAATGACAGTTACTATTTAAGAGAGAAATTCAATTATACTCACTTGGTATAACTCGAGGCCATGAGATTGAGAATCTGTAAGCATCCACATTCATATACACCATTCTCTGGACATCTTCCTGTAAAATTGAAATAATAAATTTGAATGTTAATTAAAACAGTGAGTAAAACAAAATGTTGTATGAGGAATATATAGGGAATTGGAATTTTGTAGCCTAATTTAAAATTTTATGTACCTTCAGTAGCCAATTGCGTAACTATGTCTAAAACTAGCACAATCTGACTGGCAGCCAGCGCGTAGCCAGACAGCCAGCACATTGCTGGCCAGACAGCGCAGTGCTGGCTAGCTAGCGTAGATTCCCTTTTGGAATTTGCAGGCAAATATCAAATATTGACAAATAGCAATTTAGTCACTTTCTTTACCTATTTTACAAATGAGTTATTATTACTATTAATATTATTAATTTGATAATATCAGCCAACCTTGATAAAATGATAATATATATAAGCTAGAATTAATAAAGAAAATTATATTAGCCATCACAATCTCTCGAGTTACGGATCCCGAGGTCACGTTTGTTAGAGGCACAACAATTCAAAGTTAAAACAACGACAAACGTGACATTAGTGATTATATATAAAGTTCCATTCCAACCATTTATAAATTACTTAGTCTTCCACTAATTTAAATTGCACAATTTTACATTGTAATTCTCTGTCGATTTTATTTCATTTCGAAGTTGGTACAGTTGTTATATCAATGGCGTAATCAGGATTGAAACACGAGGTCAAATTCTAAATTAAAAAAGAGGTGTCACTGACCCCAAAAAAAATTGAAATTTGGATAATAGGAGAAAAATTTACGAAACTAATACGAAGCAAAAATACACAAGAACAAAATTTGATTATCGGTTGCTTAACTAATCAAAAAAATTATTAAATGTGTCACCGACAATTTTTCCTTCGATTTTGGATAATTTTTTATCAAACATTATATACAATAAGGTGATTATGAGTAACTATTAAGTGAAATTTAAGAGAACATTTTTCTAAACCGATTCAAGTTCGAACCAACGTGTTTGTTCGGTTCGGTCTACTGCCCAACCGCTCAACTACTCAACTGCCAACCGAACAGCTGCGTATTTGATCACGAGTTATGCTTGTGTTTGTTTTGTGCTTCGAAAATATAGAGTTTTCAATTGTCTATTTTTTGTGTATTCTTTTTGGTAGAATACTCGTCCCCTCTATTGATTCTGGCTTCTCACAAACTAAACATTGTGACCCACTATCTTCCACTACTCTTTTGTCTACCAAATATGTATACCAAATCAATTAATTTATTTAGCATCTTCCAACTTCTAACAAACACTTTTCTACATTTTCCTAATCATCATACTTTATCTAATTCACAATCCCTATACCATATATGGGGTCCAATGTTACTTGACAACATTGAATATTACCTACATTGTAAAGTGATTTTGTTACTATATAGCCAAGTCAAGTGTGTCCAAAAACCTAAGAGTGGAACCTAAGTAAGAAATATACTATTCACATACAAAGTTGTAGATAAGTTATAACACCTTTTGATCCTTACCCTATCAGAAGTATGTATCCTTTTTAAATTTGGCACGCAAAGTTACTATATCTATACACCATCTTTTATATATTTCACAAACAAACAAAAACAAGAGCAAAATAAGTAAGGAAACTCTCAAACTTCACAAACTTATGGGTTGAGTTCATACAAAACAACAAAGTAAAGGTAATCATAACCATTGAATATTCTTCTTTTGGGCTAGTGCATCAGCATCCAAACCCATTCAACTGGAGGAAAAAATCGGGAAATTAAAAAAACAATTAACCTTAATAGTTCCTGCCTTTCCTTCCCCTTCCCCGATAAGCTTATCCCCACCGTAGTAACCCCTGCCTTTCCCCTTACACTTCCCGATAAGCTTCACCCAGCTGCCATTATCGAAACAACATCTTCGCAAAGAAAAATGAGCTACTATTGCGTTAAAGCTTGGGTATGGTGGCTAGGAGGACATTCGTGAGGAGCAAAAGTTTCAGATCTATGATCCTGCTGATGATGATTTCTGGTACCAAATTAATCAGTACTCCGACTGTGTCGGCCTGGGGAACAGCTCGGCTGGGAGGTAGAGGTCGAGGCCGAGGGGTGTGGATCTGGTAACGGGTCTCGGGGTAACAATTACATTTACTGTCGTGTGGGAGCTATGGAGGAGGGAGTTGAGCACAACAGAACCACCGTACATGGACCTAACATCATTTTTTTGAATTCGATATTTGCTAACTAGTTTTGATAATGTGTTATTAATTAAAATGTTTGTCGTCGTCAAATAACGTGTTAACTAAATAGTTAACTAGTTTGATAACTAATTAATCTCATTAACTAGTTATCTAATTAATGATGATGTTAACTATTAACTCGATAAGTTAACTAGTTAATAACAAAATAAATAGTTATCTAATTTTGATAACTAGTTATCAACTTAAAATTTTGTTAACTAGTTATCGTAATCATAATGTTAACTATTTAACTAGGTAAGAACAACATAACTAGTTAGATAACATGTTAACAAAAATTCTCGGTAAAATTGATCGTGAAACTTCGTTAACTAGTTATCGGCTGAATAACTCGTTAACTAGTTAATTCGATAAATTAAAAAGTTAACTAATTTCGATAACTAGTTATCATCTTAAAAAAATGTTAACTAGTTATCTTAATCACGATTTTAACTAGTTAACAAAGTAAGAACAACATAACTAGTTCAAAGAGTAACTAGTTATTTGACCATGATGTTAACTAGTTAACTAATTTGATAACTAGTTATCAACTAAAAATCTTGTTAACTAGTTATTTTAATCATAATGGTAACTAGTTAACTAAGTAAAAACAACACAACTAGTTAGATAACCTATTAACAAAAAATCTTGTTAAAATTGGTCATGAAAATTTGTTAACTAGTTACCAGCAAAATAAAATGTGAACATCCATCCAAAAAATTAAAATAAAAAGTGAACTAGTTCAGATAACTAGTTATCGGCAAAAAATATGTTAACTAGTTATCAACAAAAAATATGCTAACTAGTTAACAGTAAAAAAATCATTACTGACTAGTTATCTATAAAAAACCAGGTTAACTGGGCGTCACCGGAAAAATCACCGGAGTCAAGCGGGAAAATTCACCGGGGACGATGGTCGGTCGTCGGAAAAGTCATCGGAGACAGTGATCTGTCGTCGGAGATTTGTCAGCCGGTCACCGGAAAATATTAAGAATTTAATTTAAATATAATAATTAAATTATGTGTGTGAAGTCCTAAATACCCCTAACAAATTTAGACCATTAGATTAGTCAAAAGGCCAACCAAGATCTAATGGTTGGAAAAGGTTTGGAAATTCTCAAACCTTGCTGAAGTTAGGACATTGATCCCTTCCCGCTAATGCTTTCTTTTCTTTGGTATGTTTATTTTAAAAAAATTGATATGATATTTTTTTTTTTTGAAATTTTGCAGATTTAGTACATTCTAACTACAATAATATTAATTAAGACGACCTCACATGTCAGAAATAATTTAAATTACGATTGTGAGTATTGAGTATCTTTTAACATCATCACTAATACATTAAACTAGTGCTGAAAGTGGGAGGTTTTGATGACAATATTACGTATCAAAGTACTGTTGCTGGCACTAGTGACAGAGCCACCCATTAATTGGGACTAAAGGATTTACTTATGAATGTTGTTGGTCATTGGTAGGGGGTTTACAGTGGGGTTGAGGTTTGTTGAAGGAAGAAGGTTTTGTGGGATCTCATGGGAATGAAAGCTCTGATTACCTAGGTGAGGGCTTGGCGTGGATAGGTAGTGACGTGAGTAATTACAATCAGACTTAGTGATAATAGGTATGCATAAATTGGAGAGTTGAAATGGTTAATTATGTGATTTGGGTGATTGATTGATGATGTGTGAGGCTTTGGTTGACTTGGTTGATTGAATGGTTGACTAGGTGGATAGGTTGAGGATTATTTATGTATTTATGTGTTTGTACGATGGCTATGATTTTGGTACTGTTGTCTGGTGGATGCAGGAAGGATGATCCCAATGAAGGATCATCCTCAAAAGGATGACCATGAGGGTGACCCTAGATCTTAAGACATGATCACCCCCTTATGCTTTATTATTATAAGTGGGGTGGTCGATAAGGTTATTGATCCGCCCAGTTGGACCGGATCAATACTGTGGTTCTTTGGAGGTTTAGGCAATGGATCCGTCCTCTGATTGCTCGGCGGAATGGTACCTTGCAGGGCGGAGGTGCAAGGTTAGTAATATGAAGGGTCAAGTATGTGGATACGTAGGGAGAATGGGTTGCAGAGAAGTACCGCGGCAGAAGTGCCCTTTGGGTGTGGGCGAAACTGATAGCCTTTAGCGGCGTGGAAGCTTGTATGTATAAAGGCGTAAGGTCCCGGGTTTTGTTGTGTTCGTCTTTGAATGGGGGGACCCTGATTATTTATAGGTCCCATTGGACTGGCAGGGTCCACGTGTCCTGCTCTGAGTGGGCCGCAGCGAGTCACTGTCAACAGTAATGGGCGATGGCCGCTTTCCTGTCCCGTCGATGTGACAGGTGACCCTTTGTTTGGGGTGGATGACGGACCGCCCTGTAGTGAAGGACCGCCCTGGCCATGATGTAGGGCGGATTCACACTAGGGGCCCATCAATTGCCCCCAGTATGGTCTTGAGGCCGTGAGAGGCTCGAGGCGATACTATGGAACTGCTTCGAACGCTGTGAAGTGAAGGACCGCCCTGGCCATGAGGGAGGGCGGATTCACACTAGGGGCCCATCAATTGCCCCCAGTATGGTCTTGAGGCCGTGAGAGGCTCGAGGTGATACTACGGAACTGCTTCGAACGCCTTCAAGTGAAGGACCGCCCCAGCCATGGCAGGCGAGGGCGGATTCATGCAAGGGCCCATCAATTGCCCCCCAGTATAGTCTTGAGGCCGCGAGAGGCTCGAGGCGATACTATGGAAACGTCCTGGAGTGAAGGACCGCCCTGGTAAAAAGTGGTCGGCGGGTTTAACTTGTTGTCGATGCTGTTACCGGTGACCAAAACGGGTGGAGCTCTTCTTTTGAGGTGAACTCGCACGCGTCCCACCCCTTTTTGCACGCTTTCTTTCCTTTTTGCAGGCTACTAGCCTATTCGCCCACTGCCTGGGGGACACGTGGATCGATTATATTTGGCGACGCTTCGCTTACCCACGTCACCAGTATAAATAGAGGTTCTCCCCCCGTCCTTTCGGCACCTCAGCTTGTCAACTAAATTCTTGAGAGTTTCCGCCCTTTCCTATTACCAAGTTTCTTTGAGTTCATCCGCCTTTTGCTTCTTGCTCCACTTTTAGTTTTGTCCGCCACCTTCCAAAACACTGTCGAGGATCACTTCTGACGCTGAATCGTCTTCATCCGCCAAAGCAAGTAGGTGTTCTTGAAACTTTCCTGTGTTTTAACTTTCTTTCTTTTGCATGCCTTGCGTGCCTGGTACTTTCCATTTCCTTCTCTTGTTAGTGTGAGATGTCTTCTAGTGGGTCGTCCTCGTCCTTAGATTATGACCATTTAGAGAGTGTGTTGAGGGGCATGCGAGGACGACGGCGGTCTACCGCCCGCCCTTCTCAAGAGGCGGGGACGAAAACTGCCCTTGTGTCTGCCCGCCCTCTGGCGTTCATTCCTCCTCCTCTTCTGATTTGCGCCCCTTATCCTTCTGTTGTAGGAGGTTATGATGAAGGGAGGAGAGGATCGGAGGCGGATACGTCTTCCGAAGCATCTACGTCATCAACCCCGTCCCTACAACTGAGTCCTCCCCTGACTCCCGAGCCTTCTAAGGAAGAAGAAATCGATGACGAGGGATCAGATGCAGCAGATCCCAAACAGAAAGGGCAGATGCCCTATCCGGAGGATACCGACATTGACTTCAATCCGTACGCGGACTTCGACGTGGAGTACGTGCTTTCTGAGGATGCCAAACCGCTGCCTACTCCTTCGGCGGAGCAGCTCCAGCAGCAGGTAGAGACCAGGTTCAAAGGCGGACCCAGTTCAAACAGCTGTCGGCGGTTCGCGTCGTGGCAAGTCGGGTTCACCAAGGAATCTTGGGGCTTTGAGATGCAGACCGAGGATGTGGAGAAGTATGGGTATAAAGTCTTATCCTGGGAGCAGATGTGGGAGGGCGCGCCTGCGGACTGCCGAGAGGTGTATGGTCCGGGGTACTTCCCCTATGTCAAGACGAACGCCCTAGTGAGGATGTTGAATGAGTGCGACATGCCTCATATCGCCGCCCCCGCTCGACTCTGCTCAATCGGAAACTGTCCCCCTGGTTGGGTAGGCGTGTGGGTTGAGGCGCTCAGGTATGGCCTCCGCTTCCCTTTGGACCCCTGGGAGGTGGATGTTCTAGATCTGCTGGGAGCGTCTTGGGAGCGCTCCAACCTCATGCTTGGGCCATCATGACCGCATTCAAAGTGTCATGTGTCAAAAGGCACGTTGCTCCAAGCGCCAGAGTATTCCGCCAGCTTTACTACGCCAAAATTGGGCAGAACGACATTACGTTCTCAAAGAGGAGAACGTACTCTAGGAGCGGAGTCTACGACGCCATCAAGGCGGACTCCGTGTGGTTTCACAGCTTCTTCTTCATAAGAGCTGAATCGCCGGAGGATGCATTCTGCGCGGAGCACCTTCGACCTACGTGGTCGTATGGTGCAATCGAGGAGTTCAACCGACCCCGCCGCCTTCAGGGGAATGACGCTGACATTGTAGACTGGGTGAATACCTGGAACTACAACCTTAAGAAGCGGGGCCTAAACGCTCTGAAGGCCTGGCTAAAAGGCGGTGGTGAGCGGACAACCACTGAGGGCGATTTGTCTATTGTTGTGCGCCGTTTATTATATATATATATATATATATATATATATATATTGTCGTGCTGATGACGTTAGATTTACCGCGTTTATCTCGCCACATTTGAACGACATTCCCCTTATTTGACTTCGAATTGTGATGAACTTGAATGACGTTTATGAAAAATATGTTTTATCTCCCGTTGGCCCTCTTTTGGGCAATTTGATGTTGTTTCGAGTTGTTTTTGTTGAGATTTCAGGTTACCACGTTGTGGATAACTTTTCTACGAGCTCGGCACTTCAAACGGGGATCAATTTGGAGTTCAAACGGAGCGGGAATCATCAAAAGAGCTGAAGGTCATTTCCAGGGGCAAAAGTGCGCCTAAATCCATGAAAAGTGCGCCGGCGCACTTTTCTGGTGCTGCCAGGCGCACTTTATTTTTGGCGTCCTGTAAATTTTCCATCGGCCACAAAAAGTGCGCCATTTTCATGGAAAAGTGCGCAGGCGCACTTTTTAAGTGCCACCGGGCGCACTTTTTCCCAGGACGGATTTCGGAGAGTAAAACAGGGTTTTCAAGGGAGAGACAGACATACTTCATTATTCATTCTGATTTCGACGAACCAGACACTCTCGGAGGAGGATTTTGAAGCTTTGAAGTGACGATTAAGCGAGGAAAAGCGAGGATTAACTCAGGAGTTCTGAAGATTCATCAGGATTAGGTTTTCTCGGAGTAAGATGTCTTCTTCTCCGGTTTTCTTCTCCATTGTTTCTGTTATTTCTTCTGTAGTGATGTCGAGCTAAACTCTTTAGTTTGTTCAGATTAGATGAAACTCTAGTGAGATTTTATATGGATGATGTCGGGTTTCTAACCCGTTAATGTTAATTGAGGTTTATTCAGGCATGTGATGAGTTTTCTCTTAAACCCTAATTTGAAGCTCTTAGAATCCGTTGATTGACCATATCGTAGGGTTTTGCTTCATCTTTGATTTGCAGTTCTGACCATGGACGTAGATCATTCTAGAGTTTAGGAGGTCGTTAGGGTTGCCGGTGTCTTGACCATAGGGCCGGTGAAACTAATCTCTTTACATATCTGTGTGGCATTTCACTGTTCTTCGTGCGTTCTTGAGGATTTGCGAGTTATCTTGACCATAGGAACTTGTAGGTTTGATAGGATAGTTTCTCTGCGTCCTGACCATGGAGTAGAGATTACCCAAGGAAGTGTCGAGTCATCAAGTCTGATAAACTGAAATTGCATTGCATCATCCGTCTTAATCGAGCTAGAGCGGATTCGAGTCTGGACAAACGCCTTAGTCTATATTCAAATCTCCAATCTGCTTCACTTGTTTGCTTGTTCAATTTGCATTCTTAGTTTACTTAGTTCATTTTTAAACCATTTCAAACCCAACACGAAAACCCGAATTGCTTATTCCACAACTGTTGAGTAATAGAAAAAGAAAGACCCTAGGGAAAAAACGATCTCTTTGGAGAAATCCATTGAGTTAAAACTAGTGTGCATTAATTTGCGCACCAAGTTTTTGGCGCCGTTGCCGGGGACCTTTTCTTTGTCTAGGAAAGGCATTGTGCGTTTAAGCTTTTCATTCACTCTTTTATCATCTCTTTTCTCCCATCTTTTGCATGATTTACTTGGGTAGTGCTCTGGTGTTTTGAGATGCAGGACTACAGGTTCGATAACAACCAAGGATGGTACAATAATGGAATGCCACTTGATGATTACAACCAAGAGTGGAGTACATCATGACAACCATGTATGCCAAACTGGAATGAGGAACCACCACCCTTGTCTTCTTGGCCAGAGCCACAAGCTACACACTACTACCGAGATTACGAAGAGGAATATGTACATTCGCACCAGTACCAACAACAGGAGTCTTATACAGATTTTATGCTGAATAAGATCCTCTCGACTCTACGAGCTCCTAATGTTGTGAACGTCGAGATTGAGCAACAGTATCAATTGATGGAAGAAGATTCTCGAGAGCTGGTCGAAGAAGAAAATGATAACCTAGCCCATGACTGTTGTGAGCTAGAGGTACCTGATGAAGAATCTTTGACAATGGTGGTAGATGAAGATGTGGAGCTTATCCATCTCTTGATTGAAGCTGAAGATGAGCATCTGGATATTGAGGAGTTATCCTCATTTGTGCTTCCGTCGAGCCAGCCTGTAGTTCCAGATAGAGATGAGCACATGGATATCGAGGAGTCACCTACATTGGTAATTCAGACAACTGAAACTGAGGAGGGCAATGATTCTGAGGTGTATGAGCTCAACTTCCAGAGCAACTTGGATGACATTGGTGTGGAGCAGACTGCAATCATCGATTATAACACACCATACTATCTCTTTCCTCCTCCAGTAGGAAAGTTTGAGAAGAAAAGGTCATCCGAGCAGAAGAAGGATCTACTTGAGCACCATCGACTGCATCTTGCTCCTTCTGACGTGCTATTTGGAACTAAACCGCCAGCCTTGAAGAAGCTGTTTGACTTCAAGGAACTTTTGAGTTGGGGTGCATAACCAGGTATCGTCTAGCTCAAGGACGTTAAAGGAGAGCGCTTCATGGGAGGCAACCCATGTCTGGAGTCTGTTTTGAGTTTTTGAATTAGTTGTTTAATTTTGAGTTTGTGTCGAACTGTTGTAGTTCTTGAGTCAGTGGTCTATTCTGTACTTTGAATACTCTAATCGTGTTGTGAGGTTCTCTCCAGTTTCAGGCTATCCTCAGCTCCCGCCATGACTGTCCGTCGGTACTTCACTCTTGCCTCCACTGGCATCCTCATGATCTACTTCTCGGTACCGCTTTACACTTTTCTTCACTGTTGTGCAGTCCATTGAGGACAATATCCAAATTTAAGTGTGGGGTGGGGTGTTTGTTTGCATGTTTTGCCAAGTAATGGGCGGTGATTGTGCCTTGTTTTGTCACTCTTTCACAGCTTCCCATTCTCGGTAGCAAGTAATTTTCCACATTGCTTAATAACTTCTTGGATTGCCTACTGTCTTCCATATGGTGAGATTGATGTGGTGCTTTGGCTTTAACCAAATGTGTGTGTGAGAACCTGAATTATGACCATCTCCCATTCTTCTTGCTCTTAGTAGTCTAGGAGCTTGCCCTTATCGTGTTAGTGAACAATTGACTTGTTAATGTGTAAGACTTGGTCTGTCTGATGCTCGAATTCTCTAGTTCAATGCCTGGATCGAATCTAGATAAGGGATCTTTTAATTTCGTGCTTTAAGTTGTTTTTGATTTTCCCAATCAAAGAAAATCTGAAAAATGAATGGTTTGGTATTGAAGTTGTGGGTCGATTCACGAGCTGGCATACGTGCCTGCCCATTGCTGTAGTCCCAAAGGGAAGTCTCAATGTGGCATTCTTCTTCTAACCTACTCCCGATCGTGGCTGGGGTCTAGGATAACGCGGAATTCCAAAGGTTTCCGGCTGCTCCGTACCCGGTAGTATCCACACTGTACCGCCCATTCGAAAAAAAAGGGAAAAATAAGAAAGAAAAAAAAAGATGAAGAGAAAAATGAAATGCTCTTTAATTTTGTTCTAGTCGTGTTTCCTTATCTAGCAAGTGTCCGGTTGCGTTCTAGAGTAAGTGTTGCGGAAGTAAGCGTTGTCTTGCCTTTACCAAGTCGGGTTGTTCACTAGCTCGTTAAAGTCTTGTTCCTCTTTCGCTCTGGCAAAAGTTTGGTTCTTAATTGTGTGGTTAGTTGGGTAATCATCTTGTTTGGTAGAAGCACTGATGACGTTAGATTTACCGCGTTTATATCGCCACATTTGAACGACATTCCCCTTATTTGACTCCGAATTGTGATGAACTTGAATGACTTTTATGAAAAATATGTTTTATCTCCCGTTGGCCCTCTTTTGGGCAATTTGATGTTGTTTCGAGTTGTTTTTGTTGAGATTTCAGGTTACCACGTTGTGGATGACTTTTCTACGAGCTCGGCACTTCAAACGGGGATCAATTTGGAGTTCAAACGGAGCGGGAATCATCAAAAGAGCTGAAGGTCATTTCCAGGAGAAAAAGTGCGCCTAAATCCATGAAAAGTGCGCCGGCGCACTTTTCTGGTGCTGCCAGGCGCACTTTTATTTCAGTCTCCTGTAATTTTCCATCGGCCACGAAAAGTGCGCCATTTTCATGGAAAAGTGCGCCGGCGCACTTTTTAAGTGCCGCCGGGCGCACTTTTTCCCAGGACGGATTTCGGAGAGTAAAATAGGGTTTTCGAGGGAGAGACAGACAGACTTCATTATTCATTCTGATTTCGACGAACCAGACACTCTCGGAGGAGGATTTTGAAGCTTTGAAGTGACGATTAAGAGAGGAGAAGCGAGGATTAGCTCAGGAGTTTCTAGGATTCGACAGGATTAGGTTTACTCGGAGTAAGATGTCTTCTTCTCCAGTTTTCTTCTCCATTGTTTCTGTGATTACTTCTGTAGTGATGTCGAGCTAAACTCTTTAGTTTGTTCAGATTAGATGAAACTCTAGCAAAGCTTTGTATGGATGATGTTGGGTTTCTAACCCGTTTATGTTAATTGAGGTTTATTCAGACTTAATTTAGATTTTTCTAAAACCCTAATTTGAAGCTCTTGAATTCGCAGATTGACCATATCGTAGAATTTGCTTCATCTTTGTCTTGCGGTTCTGACCATGGACGTGAGTCATTCTAGGGTTTAGAAGGTCATTAAGATTACCCGGTGTCTTGACCATAGGGCCGGTGAAATTAATCTCTTTGCATTTCTGTGCGGCGTTTCATTGTTCTTCGTGCATTCTTGGAGATTTATGAGTTATCTTGACCATAGGAACTCATAGGTTTGTTAGGATTGTTTCTCTGCGTCCTGACCATGGAGTAGAGATTGCCAAAGGAAGCGTCGAGGAATTGAGTCTGTTAAAACCTTAGTTGCATTGCATCATCCGTCTTAGTCGAGCTAGAGCGGATTCGAGTCTGGACAAGCGCCTTAGTCAATTCTTGAAGCTCCATCTTGTTTGCCTGCTTGATTGGTTTAATTTGCATTTCTAGATTTTTAGTTCATTCACCACCATTTCCAAACCAAACGTTTAAACCCGAATAGCTTATTCCACATTAGTTGAGTAATAGAAACAGAAAGACCCTTGGGAAATAACGATCTCGCTAGAGCGATCTAGTGAGTAAAACTAGTGTGCATTAATTTGCGCACCAAGTTTTTGGCGCCGTTGCCGGGGACTTTTCTTTTTCTAGGAAAGGCATTGTGCGTCTAAGCTTTTCATTCACTCTTTCATCATTTCTTATCTCCCACATTTTTATATTACTTGGTATTTCTTGTTTTTGTTGTTTCAGGCAAGATTGCAGGTACTGAAGAAAGAAGACAGAGTAAGCGCATAGCTGACAAGGGCAGAATTTTCTACACTCAGTTCGGCACTACTCCTGTACCTCCTCCTCCCGCCAAGACATCTAAAGCAAGGAAGAACCTCTTCACATCTTCATCTACATCTTCGCCTTCACCATCCACCATTGCTACTACTGATCCTCCCACAGATCCTCCTATCCCACCTGAGATTGAAGTGATGGCGGCGGAAAGGACATTGAAGGATTATGATCGTCCAACCATAGATGGGACAGCTTCGTGCATTCAGATTCCCAACACGGGAACTCGGAATCTGCACATTCCATCTCACTTGATCAACATGATTCAAGCAAACGGGAACACTTTCTCTGGAGGTGTTAATGAGGACCCGAATGCTCATGTGAGGAACTTCTTGAGGCTGGCTCATACAGTCTCCAACAATGAAGCGGATCATAATGCAGTCAAACTTCAGCTTTTTCCTTTCACTCTGAAGGGTCAAGCAGAACTGTGGTTGTATGATCATCCTGCGAATCACTTCACTACGTGGGATGGTCTGGCTACAGCATTCCTAGAAGAGTTCTTCTCCCCTTCCAGAACCGATGCACTCAGGGCACAGATAACAGGTTTCACAAGTGGTCCGGAGGAGAACTTCTATGAGGCTTGGCAAAGATTTCAAGGGCTTCTCCGAGCTTGTCCTCACCATGGATGGGATGACTATAACAAGTTCTCTATATTCCTCCGAGGCTTGGATTATGAGAAGAGGAAGGATTTCTCTTTACAGCTGAATATAGACTTGGATGATATGACCGCAGTCGCGGCTTTGGCTGCTTGCAAGGTCTTTGCCATGAGGATCAAGTCTCTAATGCAAGCTAATCCCTTAAAGGTGGATGACAGGAGTCTGGGGCAAAGGAGATTTTCTGCTGATGCCCAATACCCCGTTCCCACAGTTCCTGCACCAGTAGACCTTGTTCAAAGTCAGTTGGAGTTGGATAACTCGAAATTGGAGATGGAAGTGCAAAGATTAAAGCATGAGCTGGAAAGAGCTAAGATAGCTCCTTCACCGGGTGTTCCTTCAGCTCCACCGCCAAGGTTCAAGGTGCTTACTCGAACAGAGAATGTATCAGCTGTATCCGCTCCGTGTTCGAATTGTGGTGGTGCAGGTCATTCTGCAGAGGGCTGTACTTGGAAGTTTGAGAGTAACCAAGACCAACAACAAGAGGAGATTGCTTATGTTGGTGGCCCAAACCAAGGGAATAACCAGAACCAGGGAGGATATCAGAATCAGAACTCCCAATGGCAGAACAGAGGGAACTGGAACAATAACCAGAACCAAGGGGGTTATCAGAGGAATAATGGGAATCAGAATCATAATTCCCAATGGCAGAACAGAGGAGGCTGGAATAACAATCAAAACCAGAACCAAAATCAGAACAATAACGGTGGTTCGAGCTCTTCTGCGCCTAAGTCCTACTCCGATATCATGTTGGACAAGATTCTTGCTGAGACTCAATCCAATAAGAAGGACATTTCACTCACCGGGCCTCTGTCAAGAAGCTAGACGATCGGGTGACGGCAATAACCAACTTTTTGCAGGAGAAGGTAGTTGGTCTTCTTCCTAGCACAACTCCCTCCTCTTCATCTAACAATGCCGGAGGAGGCAAAACTAAGGAAGAATTCTGTGGAGCAGTTTCTCTTCAGGATGGCACGGATGAATTGGAGAAGCCAATGGAGCAGTTGTGTAAGAAGGAGCAGCAAAGAAAAGAAGCTACTCCACCAGTTGATCCTTACCGACCAAAAGCACCTTATCCTGCAGCCTTGAACAGACCTGTGCTAAACAAGGAGAACTTGGGGAAGACTCTGGTAACAATTAATAACCAGAAGATGGGATTTGCTTTATTGGAAGAACTTCTTGCAAACCCGGATTATGCTAGGCATATGAAAGAAATTCTCTCCAAGAAGAAGAAGCTGAAAAATGCAGAAGCTGCTGCTGTGGTGGAGGAGCTGAGAAGCGTGATTCCTGACAAGAAGAAAGACAAAGTTGTCCATCCTCTTCCAAAGAACTCCTCTCAAAATACGAAAGCAGACGAGATAGAGGAGATAGCCACAGTTACCCTCCATGGAGCTGGCGAGTCTAATCCGAAGCAGAGCCACGTGGTGCCAAAGCAACCTGATCCAGGGAGTTTTTCTTTTCCTTGTTCTATTGGCACATATTTGGTTGATAGAGCTCTTGTGGATTTAGGTGCTAGCATTAGTGTTATGCCTTACTCATTGTTTGAGCGTCTAGGACTGCCTAGACTAACTCCTACCACCATGAATATCAACCTAGCTGATCAAACTGTTAGACATCCTAGGGGTATTGCTGAAAATGTTGTAGTTAAGGTGCATGATAGCTACTTCATGACTGATTTTGTGGTTATTGATTGCATGGAGAGTGTTAACATTCCCCTTATCTTGGACGACCCTTCCTAGCCACGTCTGGTGCACTCATAGATGCAAAGGCTGGGAGGTTGACCTTTCGGGATGAGGAAAAAGTTATTACATTCGAAATCTCTCCACCTGATCCTAATGTGCACTCTTCCACTAAGAAATCCATGTCGTTAGTGTTTGAAAATGCTTCAGTTTATACTGTATTTACCGATATGGATACTCCTTATTCATCTTCATCTTTGCAGGATCAGGTAGCGGCGATAGTATCTACCAAGGATACAGGTGGAGTTAAGAAGAAGAACAAGCCTCCTAAGAAAGATAAGGCGCCGCCCCATGAAACTACTCTTACCAAACCCCCAGATGTGGTCCTGGACAAAGTGGAGCTATTTGGACCCTTTGAGGTAGCTGGATTGCGTGGCGACGGTTCATTGGAGCTTTACCATGCTAGCGGGAAGAAATTTGTGCTTCAGAGTGGAGCGATGAAGGTATTCTTTCAGGACACGGATGCCAGTCTGAAAGAAGTTCTGAGCTGGGATGCCGCACGTTAGACCAGGTATCGTCTAGCTCAAAGACGTAAAATAAAGAGCGCTTCATGGGAGGCAACCCATGTCTGGAGTCGGTTTTGAGTTTTTGAATCAGTTGTTTAATTTTGAGTTTGTGTCGAACTGTTGTAGTTCTTGAGTTAGTGGTCTATTCTGTACTTTGAATACTCTAATCGTGTTGTGAGGTTCTCTCCAGTTTCAGGCTATCCTCAGCTCCCGCCATGACTGTCCGCCGGTACTTCACTCTTGCCTCCACTGGCATCCTCATGATCTACTTCTCGGTACCCCTTACACCCTTTCTTCACCTTTTTGTGTGGTCCATTGAGGACAATGTCCAAATTTTAAGTGTGGGGTAGGGTGTCTATTTGCATGTTTTGATGGGCGGTGGCTGTGCTTTGTTTTGTCGCTCTTTCACACCTTCCCATTCTCGGTAGGAAGAAATTTTTCACATTGCTTAATAACTTCTTGGATTGCCTACTGTCTTCCATATGGTGAGATTCATGTGGTGCTTTGGCTTTAACCAAATGTGTGTGTGAGAACCTGAGTTATGACCATCTCCCACTCTTCTTGCTTGAAGTATTCTAGGAACTTGCCCTTATCGTGTTAGTGAACAATTGATTTGTTAATGTGTACGACTTGGTTTGTCTGATGCTCGAATTCTCTAGTTCAATGCCATGATCGAGTCTAGATAAGGGATCTTTTAATTTCATGTTTTTATAGTTGTTATTGATTTTCCCAATCAAAGAAAATCTGAAAAATGAATGGTTTGGTATTGAAGTTGTGGGTCGATTCACGAGCTGGCATACGTGCCTGCCCATTGCTGTAGTCCCAAAGGGAAGTCTCAATGTGGCATTCTTCTTCTAACCTACTCCCGATCGTGGCTGGGGTCTAGGATAACGCGGAATTCCAAAGGTTTCCGGCTGCTCCGTACCCGGTGGTATCCACACTGTACCAACCATTCGAAAGTAAAAAAAAAAAGAAAAAAAGAGAAAAATGAAATGCTCTTTAATTTTGTTCTAGTCATGTTCCCTTATCTAGCAAGTGTCCGGTTACGTCCTAGAGTAAGTGTAGCAGAAGTAAGCGTTGTCTTGCCTTTACCAAGTCAGGTTGTTCACTAGTTCGTTAAAGTCTTGTTCCTCTTTCACTCTGGCAAAAGTTTGGTTCCTAATTGTGTGGTTAGTTGGGTAATCATCTTGTTTGGTAGAAGCACCGTGTACATCTTTCTAGGAACCAAGAGGTTTTCGGTTTGCTCATTCAAGTTGGTGCATTGTTGTGGTAAAATTCTTGTTTGAGGACAAACAAACGTTTAAGTGTGGGGTGATTTGATGACGTTAGATTTACCGCGTTTATATCGCCACATTTGAACGACATTCCCCTTATTTGACTCCGAATTGTGATGAACTTGAATGACTTTTATGAAAAATATGTTTTATCTCCCGTTGGCCCTCTTTTGGGCAATTTGATGTTGTTTCGAGTTGTTTTTGTTGAGATTTCAGGTTACCACGTTGTGGATGACTTTTCTACGAGCTCGGCACTTCAAACGGGGATCAATTTGGAGTTCAAACGGAGCGGGAATCATCAAAAGAGCTGAAGGTCATTTCCAGGAGAAAAAGTGCGCCTAAATCCATGAAAAGTGCGCCGGCGCACTTTTCTGGTGCTGCCAGGCGCACTTTATTTTCAGTCTCCTGTAATTTTCCATCAGCCACGAAAAGTGCGCCATTTTCATGGAAAAGTGCGCCGGCGCACTTTTTAAGTGCCGCCGGGCGCACTTTTTCCCAGGTCGGATTTCGGAGAGTAAAATAGGGTTTTCGAGGGAGAGACAGACAGACTTCATTATTCATTCTGATTTCGACGAACCAGACACTCTCGGAGGAGGATTTTGAAGCTTTGAAGTGACGATTAAGCGAGGAGAAGCGAGGATTAGCTCAGGAGTTTCTAGGATTCGACAGGATTAGGTTTACTCGGAGTAAGATGTCTTCTTCTCCAGTTTTCTTCTCCATTGTTTCTGTGATTACTTCTGTAGTGATGTCGAGCTAAACTCTTTAGTTTGTTCAGATTAGATGAAACTCTAGCAAAGCTTTGTATGGATGATGTTGGGTTTCTAACCCGTTTATGTTAATTGAGGTTTATTCAGACTTAATTTAGATTTTTCTAAAACCCTAATTTGAAGCTCTTGAATTCGCAGATTGACCATATCGTAGAATTTGCTTCATCTTTGTCTTGCGGTTCTGACCATGGACGTGAGTCATTCTAGGGTTTAGAAGGTCATTAAGATTACCCGGTGTCTTGACCATAGGGCCGGTGAAATTAATCTCTTTGCATTTTTGTGCGGCGTTTCATTGTTCTTCGTGCATTCTTGGAGATTTATGAGTTATCTTGACCATAGGAACTCATAGGTTTGTTAGGATTGTTTCTCTGCGTCCTGACCATGGAGTAGAGATTGCCAAAGGAAGCGTCGAGGAATTGAGTCTGTTAAAACCTTAGTTGCATTGCATCATCCGTCTTAGTCGAGCTAGAGCGGATTCGAGTCTGGACAAGCGCCTTAGTCAATTCTTGAAGCTCCATCTTGTTTGCCTGCTTGATTGGTTTAATTTGCATTTCTAGATTTTTAGTTCATTCACCACCATTTCCAAACCAAACGTTTAAACCCGAATAGCTTATTCCACATTAGTTGAGTAATAGAAACAGAAAGACCCTTGGGAAATAACGATCTCGCTAGAGCGATCTAGTGAGTAAAACTAGTGTGCATTAATTTGCGCACCAAGCACCGTATACATCTTTCTAGGAACCAAGAGGTTTTCGGTTTGCTCATTCAAGTTGGTGCATTGTTGTGGTAAAGTTCTTGTTTGAGGACAAACAAACGTTTAAGTGTGGGGTGATTTGATGACGTTAGATTTACCGCGTTTATCTCGCCACATTTGAACGACATTCCCCTTATTTGACTTCGAATTGTGATGAACTTGAATGACTTTTATGAAAAATATGTTTTATCTCCCGTTGGCCCTCTTTTGGGCAATTTGATGTTGTTTCGAGTTGTTTTTGTTGAGATTTCAGGTTACCACGTTGTGGATAAATTTTCTACGAGCTCGGCACTTCAAACGGGGATCAATTTGGAGTTCAAACGGAGCGGGAATCATCAAAAGAGCTGAAGGTCATTTCCAGGGGCAAAAGTGCGCCTAAATCCATGAAAAGTGCGCCGGCGCACTTTTCTGGTGCTGCCAGGCGCACTTTATTTTTGGCGTCCTGTAAATTTTCCATCGGCCACAAAAAGTGCGCCATTTTCATGGAAAAGTGCGCCGGCGCACTTTTTAAGTGCCGCCGGGCGCACTTTTTCCCAGGACGGATTTCGGAGAGTAAAACAGGGTTTTCAAGGGAGAGACAGACAGACTTCATTATTCATTCTGATTTCGACGAACCAGACACTCTCGGAGGAGGATTTTGAAGCTTTGAAGTGACGATTAAGCGAGGAAAAGCGAGGATTAACTCAGGAGTTCTGAAGATTCATCAGGATTAGGTTTTCTCGGAGTAAGATGTCTTCTTCTCCGGTTTTCTTCTCCATTGTTTCTGTTATTTCTTCTGTAGTGATGTCGAGCTAAACTCTTTAGTTTGTTCAGATTAGATGAAACTCTAGTGAGATTTTATATGGATGATGTCGGGTTTCTAACCCGTTAATGTTAATTGAGGTTTATTCAGGCATGTGATGAGTTTTCTCTTAAACCCTAATTTGAAGCTCTTAGAATCCGTTGATTGACCATATCGTAGGGTTTTGCTTCATCTTTGATTTGCAGTTCTGACCATGGACGTAGATCATTCTAGAGTTTAGGAGGTCGTTAGGGTTGCCGGTGTCTTGACCATAGGGCCGGTGAAACTAATCTCTTTACATATCTGTGTGGCATTTCACTGTTCTTCGTGCGTTCTTGAGGATTTGCGAGTTATCTTGACCATAGGAACTTGTAGGTTTGATAGGATAGTTTCTCTGCGTCCTGACCATGGAGTAGAGATTACCCAAGGAAGTGTCGAGTCATCAAGTCTGATAAACTGAAATTGCATTGCATCATCCGTCTTAATCGAGCTAGAGCGGATTCGAGTCTGGACAAACGCCTTAGTCTATATTCAAATCTCCAATCTGCTTCACTTGTTTGCTTGTTCAATTTGCATTCTTAGTTTACTTAGTACATTTTTAAACCATTTCAAACCCAACACGAAAACCCAATTGCTTATTCCACACTGTTGAGTAATAGAAAAAGAAAGACCCTAGGGAAAAAACGATCTCTTTGGAGAAATCCATTGAGTTAAAACTAGTGTGCATTAATTTGCGCATCACGTGCTGATGCTTAACCTGTCCGTTTGTCTTGCTATTGCTTTGTCGCAGAGAGTTCCATCTTCGCGGCGTTGCTGAATGCCAAGACCCGGGGAGCGTCTGGTGACACTCAGCCTCAACACGAAGGTTCAAGAGGCGAGCGACATCAGCAACAGAAAGACGCGGACCAGACGCGCCCAGATAAAGGAAAGGCGGATAAGGAACGCGCTGAGAACAAAAGGTCTCACCAGACGAGCCCACCAGCACAGAACTTGGAGCGTCCAAAACGCCGAAAGACGACCATGAGGAAAGACTCTGGCAAGAAGAAATCCGGGGGCGGATCTAGGCCAGAGACCTCGTCAGGAGAGTTCAGCACCGCCCGTCTCCCCATCATGCAGCCAACGCTCAGTGGCAGCGAGATTCTCACACAGGCCGCCCTCCAACTGGGGGCCGACTGGGATATCGACCACCCTCGCACCGAGGACGGGGTCCGCCGCTTGGCGATGGAGCAAATGGCGATCGTGGCCAGGGTAAGATTTTTTTTGTACGGAAGACTGGCTTTGCGTACTCGTCGACCACGTTCTGTTTCGCAATCTGATCAGGCGCACAGGTTTGGTTATTACTTTTGTTGCAGCTCCTTGGTACCCGCCGGGGCACTGCTGTCAGCTGATCAGGCGCACATGGCAGAGCAGCCTCAAGGCGTTGAGTAGATGGAGGTCGAGTTGAGGGAGGCCCGGGCCGCCTCTCAACAATGGAAGGACAAATACTCCAAGGCCAAAAAGGAAATGGACGAGGAGGCGGCTGGCTTCTGGTAACTACCTCTTATCAATTGGATTTGCTCCGTGTTGCGCATGCTAACCAAGCCACTGAACACATGTTGGACTTACAGGCGGAGCAGGAGAAACGTTACAAGATGGAGACAGCCTTGTCCCAAGTGGAGGCGGATATGAAAACCCTGAAGGAGCAAGTTGTCCTCCTAGAGACCGACAAGGCGGACATGGCCAATGACCTGGGGGCCAAGATAAAAGACTTGGAAAGCCGTAACCTTGTTTTGAAGGAAACGGAGGAGGCCCTTCAGGCGCTGAGGGCGGACGTTGAGAAGTTGGTCGCCGAGAAGACTGAGGCGGAGCTAGGCGACCGGGTGCAGGGCGCTCTTGACAACACCCTCACTGCCGTCCGCCATGAACTCCGATGGGGGAACATCGACTGCTCCTGGAACCAGGAGCAGATGTTTCGCTCTGCGTCTCGGAGGCTAATGGCGCAGGAGTTCAGAGAGGAGTCCGCCGACTCTCAAGTGCTTCCTTCAGACCGTCGCAAGGAGCTGTTGTCCGAGGCGTACGCCGAGGTGAGTCTCCGTCACAAGGAGCTGAAAAAGAAGGCCCGGGCCGAGAGGTCTCGGGCGGACAAAACGGGATCATCAGGCGGGCGCCAGTAATTCCATCTTGTAATATATATATATATATATATAATATATATATATATATATATATATATATTTTCTTCCTTTCGCTTCCCTGTCCTTTGTATCAAACGCAGCAATCCGCCAAGTCGGAACGAAAAGGAAATGCCATTGCTATCAAGTTGTTATTCCCTCTGTTTTTTTTTTGTGAACTTCCCATGATCACTGAGGTAGATTTCGCCTTGGGGAAATTTGAACGCAATTAGTGTAAGTTCTGTTTTTGGGGTTGGGTTCCGCCTTGGGGAACCCGAATGATGACGAACTGGTTTCCATCACGAGGAAGCCGAGCTCATAAGCACGTTGAGTTCCGCCTTGGGGAACTCGAATGATATCGAGTTCCGCCTTGGGGAACCCGAATGATGATGAGTTGATTTCCATCTCGAGGAATCTGAACTCATAGGCACGTTGGGTTCCGCCTTGGGGAACCCGAATGATGACGAACTGGTTTCCATCACGAGGAATCCGAATTCAAGGGGAATGTTGAGTTCCGCCTTGGGGAACTCGAACTTGCTTGGCTTTTAGGGGGTACTTCGCCTATTAATATATAATATCAATATATATATATATGCCCTTAGCAGGTCGCTTTTCAAAAAACAAAACAAAGAAGACACGGGGAATGGCGCGGTAGCTAGACCTCTTCTCCGTTGGCACTGTACTTTCGTAAGTGCATGGCGTTCCATGTCTTGTGTATGGGTTCGCCAGTAGGGTGTTCGAGTTTAAAGGTGCTTGGACCATTCACTTCACGGACCTTGTACGGTCCCTCCCAATTGGCGTTTAGCTTGCCCTGTTGGGGGATCGGCCGAAAAACCTTTCGAACTACCCAGTCCCCTTCTTCCAGTTGATGAGGACGAAGATGAGCATTGTACCGCCTAGCCAGCTGTTCCTTTTCAGCTACAAGGCGGATAGCTGCATCCTCCCGTCGTTCCTCTATCATGTCTAGATTATGATGTAGAGCTGCTTCATTACCGTCGTGATTAAAATGCTGAATCCTTAGGCTAGGCAGATTAACCTCCACGGGTAAGACTGCCTCAGTTCCATACACCAGAGTGTAGGGGGTTTCATCTGTGGCCGTTTTATATGACGTCCTATGTGCCCATAGGATGTTGGGCAACTCATCGACCCATTTGCCTTTCGCCGCATCCACTCTTTTCTTCAATCCTTGCAAAATGAGTTTGTTAATGGCTTCTGCCTGTCCGTTCGCCTGAGGGTATGCCACGGACGCCAAGCGAACCAGTATCTTGAATTCCTCACAAAAGTCAAGGAACGCCGTACAATCAAACTGAGTGCCATGATCGCAGACGAAACCCATAGGAAGGCTGAAACGAGTGATGATGTTCTTCAAAACGAACTTCTGTACTTGGTACGCCGTGATAGAGGCGAGAGCTTCGGCTTCAACCCACTTGGTGAAGTAATCCACCGCCACGATGATGTACTTTCTCTTGCCCACTGCCTCTGGGAATGGTCCCAGCAAATCCATTCCCCAGAAGGCGAACGGCCAGGGTGAAACTATTGGCTGGAGGGCAGGTGATGTGTGTTAGCAAACAGTTGACACTTGTGGCACCGTTTGACCAGCTCTTCAGAATCCCGGCGGATTGTGGGCCAATAGTAGCCTTGCAATAGCACATTCTTTTCAAGGCTTTTGGCGCCTATATGCATCCCACATACGCCTTGATGGATTTCTCTCAATGTGAAAGACGCCTCCTCATTACTTAAGCATCGCAAGTATGGGCCTGCTGAGGACTTGCGATACATTTCTCCGTCCAGCAAAACACACCTTGCGGCTCGCCTACGGACCTTGGTGGCTAGCGCTTTGTCCGCCGGGAGATCGTCTGTTTCAATGAAAGTTCGTATAGGCATGCGCCAGTCTGTGAGTGGCACAGTCGGTGGTGTTACCCTTGTTTGGTCACTGACAACCATACACTCGCCCTCTTCTCTTCTTTCTCCACGGTGATCATTCTATCATCTTTGAAACTGAGAGCAGTTGCGAGCTTGGAGAGGGCGTCGGCGTGGGCGTTATCTTCCCTTGCCACCTGGTGGATCTCCGTTGTTTCAAAACCTTTAAGGGCGATCTTGGCTTGGTCATTGTACGGGGCCAGAGTGTCCTCCCGGACCTCGTACACCCCGCTGAGTTGATTGACCACAATGGCGGAGTCGGAGAAAACCTTGAGATGTGATACTCCCATGGCTTTAGCCATTCTGAGCCCCGCAATTAGCGCCCCGTACTCCGCGGCATTGTTAGTCCGTGACTTGCTGAAGCAGAGGGCGGTTTCGTGTAGGACACCCTGGGGGCTTTTTAGTACTATGCCCGCTCCTGCTCCTGCTCCATTCTTGCTCGACGCTCCGTCTACGTAAAGCTCGTAGTAATCATCTGTGCGTCCTTCTGCCCGAACGCATCCTTCGACCACGAAATCAGCCAGAGCCTGCGCTTTGATGGCTGTCCGTGGTTGAAAGTGTACGTCGTACTCGCTGAGCTCTACTGCCCATTTGGACATGCGCCCTGCTACTCCCATGGATCTGAGTGCTGCCTTGAGCGGCAAGTTCGTCACAACATGAATTGTGTGAGCATGGAAGTATGGGCGCAGCTTTCTGGAAGCGATGATTACTGCGTAGGCTGACTTCTCCAACGAGGAATACCTGGTTTCGGCGTCTACCAATGACTTGCTTGTGTAGAAAACCGGGCACTCTTCCTTGTCTGTCCGCTTCACGAGAACTGAGCTGACAGCTGTAGTCGCGATGGCGACGTACAGGTATAGCTCATCTCCCGGAATCGGGGCCGCCAGCGTCGGCGGAGTGGTGAGGAATGCCTTGAGTTCCTCAAAAGCCTTGGAACATTATTCGTCCACGAGAACTTGGCTGCCGCCTTCAGAATGGAAAAGAATGGCGCCTACCTCTCGGCGAACTTCGGAATGAACCTATTCATTGCCGCTAGCCGCCCTGTCAATGTTTTGACATCCCTGACAGACTTGGGAAGTGGCGTCTTCATGATAGCTTCTATCTTTTTTGGGTTCGCCTCGATCCCCCGTCTGGTGATTATGAATCCCAAAAACTTTCCTGAAGAGGCGCCGAAGACGCACTTCTTTGGATTCAAGCGAAGTTGGAACGCCTTCAAGGTGTCGAAAGTTTTCCGGAGGTCTACCAGGTGGTCATCACCCGCCTTGGTTTTAACCAGCAGGTCATCTACATATGCTTCCATGTGATGACCTAACTGATCTTGAAAAACTCTGTCAATCATCCTCTGGTACGTCGCTCCGGCGTTCTTCAAGCCAAATGGCATCACATTGTAGCAATAATTGCCAAAGGGCGTCGAGAATGACGTTTTTTCTTGATCCGCCTTTGCCAAAGGGATCTGGTGATATCCCGAGAACATGTCTAGGAAAGACAACGTCTCATGGTTGGCCGTGGCGTCCACCAGCTGATCAATGTTAGGCAGCGGATACGGGTCCTTGGGACATGCGTCGTTGAGGTTGGTAAAATCTATGCACATCCGCCAGCTTCCATCCGCCTTGCCCACCATCACTACATTGGACAACCATGTGGGGTATTGGACTTCCCTGATGAAGCCTGCCTCTAGTAGTTTCGTGATCTCCTCTTGGACCGCTTGTTTCCTTGTCTAGTTTACCATCCGTTTCTTTTATGACACAGGGCGAGCGTCTGCTCTGACGCTAGGTGGTGCTGCATGATCGCGGGGTCCATCCCAGGCATATCCTGGGGTTTCCACGTGAACAAGTCAGCATATTCTCTTAGGAGCGTCACCGTACGCTCTCTGTCTGGGACCGACATATGATCGGACAGTCTCACTACTCTCTCAGGATCACCAGGGAATAATTGGACTTCCAAGTCCGCCTCTGCTGATTCCGGGCGGACAAACGCGTCGTCTCTAGTATCTACTGAGAAGCACGCCTCCTCTTTCTTGAGAGCCACTTTATAGCACTTTCGTGCCAACGGAGTGTCTCCCCATGCTACCCCAACCCCTTTTGTGGTAGGGAACTTCATTACTTGATGGACTGTGGAGGAAACTGCCTCGAAAGCGGCCAAACTGGGTCGCCCCATTATCATATTATATGCCGAATTGCAATTTGTGACATAAAATTTGATGTGCTTTGTCTCCTGGTGATCGTCGTCCCCCAATGTGATGGGTAAGGTGATTACGCCCAGTACAGGCACGTCATTTCCTGCGAAACCCGTCAACATAATTTTAGAGCATTTGAGTTGGGCGGGATCTAATCCCATCCTGCTGAAAGCATCAGCTGAAAGTATATCCGCCGAACTGCCTTCGTCCACTAGCACCCGTTCTACCAAAGTGTCTTCAACAATGACACGGATCACCATTGCTTGGGTGCTGGGACTTCCCCCACGCAAATCGGCCGATGTGAACGTCAATGGCGGTTCTTCATCCGACTGCCTGACCATGGAACATTCTCGAACGACTCTCATTTTGTTCTTGGGCGTATCCTCCTGTCCCCCAAGATCATACTGCATGTTTTCTTGTATCTGGGCCTCCCGTCCTCCTTCTCCTTCTGTGTATCCGGGCGTTCCTCCTTTTTGTCTGTTATTCTGTCGAACACACTCGCCTTTCTGGGGGGGAGTGTGTCTGTCCGCCTTCGGAGGGGGTGTCTCTGACCTTTCTTTACGTGTGGCGACTCTGAGCGTTCTCGCTCCCTTCTTCTTCTGTTACTCAGTATGAATTCCTTAAGGTCACCATTCCTTATGGCTCGCTCAATCTCACTACGAAGTTCCTGGCAGTCCTCCGTGTCGTGTCCCTTCTGCTCATGAAATTCACAATACTCGTTTGGGTTTCCCCTTTTCACCGCCGCTTTGGGTAACTCGGCTGGCCACCGCAACCCTCCTTTCTTTTCCTGGAGAATGTACATTAGCCTCCGCCTTGATTCTGACAGGGGGGTGTATCCTTCTTCCGATCTTCCCTCGCCGTGGGGGCGGTTGTCTCTTCTGTCGTCAGGGCGTTTCTCCTTGCGCCCTTGGTACCCCCTGTCTTTGTTTTGATCGTTTGGGCGCCCATATCCGCCCTGTATCATGGCGACATTTTCTTCTACTTCTGCACATTGGAGGATACACGTTTCTAACTCGGTGTGAGTCTTCGGCTTCTTTCGGACCAAGTCCTTTACGAGCTCGGTGCTGAGTGTGGTGGTCTGGATGTGGTGGAGCACAATGTCCAGCGCGAGGTTGGGCACCGCCGCTACAGCCTTGGCCCACTTTTCATAAGACTGCCGAAGAGTCTCCGACCGGTTCTGCTTCAAGTTCCAGAAATCGGATAAGTTGCGCCCCGCCTCCTTTTGGTTTGAGAACTTGTGTAGAAAGAGTTGGCAGAAATCTTCCCAATTTTTTATGATTCCTTCTGCCAAACCTCCATACCAGGTTAGTGCAGCTCCGGTTAACGTTCCGGGGAACGTACGGCAGTAGGTGGCGTCCGGGGCCGTGAACATCTGCATGGCGATGGTGAACGTTAACAGATGTTGGTCGGGATCCCCAGTTCCATCGTAAGCTTTAATTGCTGGTGGTACGAATCCTTGTGGGGAGGAACGCTGAGGAGACTCTTGTCAAGAGGCTGCTTCATAGCGAGCTGTTTTGGGCCAGACTGGTGGCGAGGGAGGAACAGTCTGTACATTTCGTCCGAGTCCGCCATGCCGGTAGCCAGTCCGCCGGATGAGCCTTCGGCGTGACTTCCTGGGGTCGCCTTGGCCACCAGGAACTTCATCATCGCCGCCATTTCAGCGTTCTGCCTTTGTAGATCAGCCACCTGTGCCGCCAGGTCCCCCGCAGCGGGATTAGCTGCCGATCTATCTTCTAATGGAGGGGGGATGCGAGACTCCCCCTTGAGTAATCCCAGCCCAAGAGGGCGGATTGGACGGTGTGTTTGCGTAGCCGTTCCCGAGGGTGTGTCCATGTGAGGGCGAGGGTCTCGGGGGACGCCCGCATACGACTTGTTTGGCCGGGGTGATGAGCGTTCCCGAGGGGGTACCGCTCGTGGGATTGTCCTCCAAATTCTGCATGCTGTTTGTCTTTCGGGAATGAGACGTTTTAGCTTTCCCCTATCTGGCGCGCCAATTGATCCGCCCAGTTGGACTGGTGGATCAATACTGTGGTTCTTTGGAGGTTTAGGCAATGGATCCGTCCTCTGATTGTCTCGGCGGATGGTACCTTGCAGGGCGGACGTGCAAGGGGTTAGTATATGAAGGGTGGATAACGTAGGGAGAATGGGTTGCAGAGAAGTACCGGGCGAGAGCCCTTTGGTGTGGGCGGAACTGATAGCCTTTAGCGTACAGCGTGGAAGCTTGTAGTATCAGGCGTATGGTCCCGGGTCTGTTGTGTCGTCTTCTGAATGGGGGACCCTATTATTTATAGGTCCCATTGGACTGGCAGGGTCCACGTGTCCTGCTCTGAGTGGGCCGCAGCGAGTCACTGTCAACAGTAATGGGCGATGGCCGCTTTCCTGTCCCGTCGATGTGACAGGTGACCCTTTGTTTGGGGCGGATGACGGACCGCCCTGTAGTGAAGGACCGCCCTGGCCATGATGTAGGGCGGATTCACACTAGGGGCCCATCAATTGCCCCCAGTATGGTCTTGAGGCCGTGAGAGGCTCGAGGCGATACTATGGAACTGCTTCGAACGCTTTGAAGTGAAGGACTGCCCTGGCCATGAGGGAGGGCGGATTCACACTAGGGGCCCATCAATTGCCCCCAGTATGGTCTTGAGGCCGTGAGAGGCTTGAGGCGATACTACGGAACTGCTTCGAACGCCTTCAAGTGAAGGACCGCCCCAGCCATGGCATGCGAGGGCGAATTCATGCAAGGGCCCATCAATTGCCCCCCAGTATGGTCTTGAGGCCGCGAGAGACTCGAGGCGATACTAATGATCCACAAGATCAATGATCCATTAAAAGGTAGCACATCCAAACCAATGATCCACAAGATTCAAAGGTAAAGGGAAAAAGAACACCACTCCATTGGTGGATCATAGTGATTATATATATATAGTTCCATTCCAACCATTTGTAAATTACTTAGTCTTCCACTCATTTAAATTACACAATTTTGCATTTTAATTCTCTGTCGGTTTTATTTCATTTCGAAGTTGGTGTAATTGTTATATCAATGGCGTAATCAGGATTGAAACACGAGGTCGAATTCTAAATTAAAAAAGAGCTGTCACTAACCCAAAGAAAAAATGAAATTTGGATAATAGAAGAAAAATTTACGAAACTAATACGAAGCAAAAATACACAAGAACAAAATTTGATTATCGGTTGCTTAACTAATCAAAAAAACTATTAAATGTGTCACCGAAAATTTTTCTTTCAAGTTTGGATAATTTATGATCAAATATTATATACAATAAGATAATTATGAGTAACTATTAAGTGAAATTTAAGAGAACATTTTTCTAAACCGATTCAAGTCCGAACCAACGTGTCTGTTCGGTTCGGTCTACTGCCCAACCGCTCAACTACTCAACTGCCAACCGAACAGCTGCGTATTTGATCATGAGTTATGCTTGTGTTTGTTTTGTGATAAATTGTTTTGAGTTTTTGTGCTTCAAAAATATAGAATTTTCAATTGTCTGTTTTTTGTGTATTCTTTTTGGTAGAATACTCCTCCCCTCTATTGATTCTGGCTCCTCCCAAACTAAACATTGTGACCCACTATCTTCCACTACTCTTTTGTCTACCAGATATGCATACCAAACAAGTTAATTTAGCATCTTCCAACTTCTAACAAAACACTTTTCTTAATTTTCATAATCATCATACTTTATCTAATTCACAATCCCTATACCATATATGGGGTCCAATGTTACTTGACAACATTGAATATTACCTACATTGTAAAGTGATTTCGTTACTATATAGCCAAGTCAAGTGTGTCCAAAAACCTAAGAGTGGAACCTAAGTAAGAAATATACTATTCACATACAAAGTTGTAGATATATAACACCTTTGATCCTTACCATATCAGATGTATGTATCCTTTTTAAATTGGGTCAAATACTCAAAACGTCCTGAAACTATGGGACGTGTTACAAACTCGTCCTAAAACTTTAATCTGTTAAAGAGTGGTCCTAATACTATGAAATGGGTTACAGAGTAGTCATAATGACATCATCAGTGTACTTTTCAAGTCATTTTGCTACGTCAACATTGACATGTCATCGAAAATATAATTTAAAATTCATCTTAAGCTGATTCAAATTTGTGTAAAAATATTAAGAATTTAATTTAAATATAATAATTAAATTATGTGTGTGAAGTCCTAAATACCCCTAACGAATTTAGACCATTAGATTAGTCAAAAGGTCAACCAAGATCTAATGGTTGGAAAAGGTTTGGAAATTCTCAAACCTTGCAAAAGTTAGGACATTGATCCCTTCCTCGCTAATGCTTTCTTTTCTTTGGTATGTTTATTTTAAAAAATTGATATGATATTTTTTTTTTGAAATTTTGCAAATTTAGTACATTCTAATTACAATAATATTAATTAAGACGACCTCACATGTCAGAAATAATTTAAATTACGATTGTGAGTATTGAGTATCTTTTAACATCATCACTAATACATTAAACTAGTGCTGAAAGTGGGAGGTTTTGTAGACAATATTACGTATCAAAGTACTGTTGCTGGCACTAGTGACAGAGCCACCCATTAATTGGGATTAAAGGATTTACTTATGAATGTTGTTGGTCATTGGTAGGGGGTTTACAGTGGGTTTGAGGTTTGTTGAAGGAAGAAGGTTTTGTGGGATCTCATGGGAATGAAAGCTCTGATTACCTAGGTGAGGGCTTTGTTGAATTTCTCCGACAAGTTCTCCGACTATTCAATCTGTTTAGGGTGGACGAAGTGCCGACACAGTCGTTCTTAATTTTACCGAACAGAATGAAATTGCAATTGGCCTTGCTTGGGCTTGTTGCTTGGGCCGAAAGAGAGAATCTCTTAGAAAAACAAAAGCCTAGTTGTTGTGAGAAAGGTGCTGAGAGAAGCTAATGCTCTGTTCTGTAGAATCAGCACTTTTTCCCAGCTGATCAACTTTGAGACAAGCTCAAGTAGTGATGAATGCACAATCAGAACAACTGAATGCAGAAAGTAAATGTGACAGTGACACGTGACTTTTTAACGTGGTTCGGTCGGTGTGACCTACTCCACGTCCCAAGGGATAACCCTTGAGAATTATGATTCGAACCTTCGAATCGACTGATGTGAGACTTGCTTGATTACTCCCAGACTTCTCCCCGAAGTCTTATATAATTCTATCTACCCAGTTCCCCACTGAAGATGAACTATATTACAACTCAAAACAAGTTCACAATTTTGATCACTTTCACTCTAACTCTCCCCGATGTTAGACTCCGTGAATTGACAATGTTCTTCAAGGCTGTTGAAGCTCTTTAAATAGCTTTGACAGAGTTAGCCGTTGCAAGAGATAACCGTTGCTTTGATGTTGTATAGAATCGCATAATTGATTCTATTGTTTCTCAGGATGGTAATGGTGCTGCTTGATTGCCGATGTCAATGATGGGAAATGATATACTTTCCATCTGCAACTGACTTTCCATTTTGCAGCTCATTTCCTTTTTATTCTGCAGTTGTTGCTTTGACGTCTTGTAATTGTTTTTCCCTTTTATTTCAATTGTGGCTTCTACTGACTTGTTTCTACACACGATCAACACACTCAATCAAGTGTAGCATTGTTAATCAAGGACTTGAACCGAAAGCAACTATTTTGTTTCAACAATCTCCCCCTTAGTTGGTTGGTGAGAGATTGATTGTAAAAAAAAAAAACAAAGAGGAGCAGACATTTTATTGAAGCACAGAAACATTAAAGGACATTGCAGAAATGCAGAAGAAAAACAACAACGACAAAAGCAAAACAAAGCAAAAACTGCTCCCCCTCAACAAATGCAAAAATAAAAACATGTTTCTACTCTATTCTACTCCCCCTCAATTAATGTCCGCTACGACTAGAAATCTATATCCGGATCAGAAGCATACTCAGAGGCAGTTGGATAGGGACACCACGGAGTGCCGGGAACACCATGAGTTGGTGAGATGTTTTCACCGTCAGAGTCAGACTCCTCATCCGAGTCAATGCCTGAAGTGAATGCCCAGCTGGCTGGTGTCCAGAGGATGTGGCGGAGCACATGCTGAGCTCGGAGTTGTACATCCACTTTATTTTCAGTGAGCTTGAGATGAAAGGAAAGACCAAGCCGAGAGAGCAAAGTAGTAATGATCGGGGCAAAAGGCAGATTTCCTCTTGAAAAATCAGTGGTAGCTCTTATCATATGAGTAAACATAAGATGAGCATAACTGATATGCAGCCGACTTACTGCATGATGCAGAATCCAGGTATCGAGAGCAGTGACTACCTCCCTGTTTGTAGTTCGAGGGAAGAAGACTCTAGTGATCAGAAAGTGAAGAACACGAAGACTGGCAGGAAGCTGGAAGGTGTTTGGGGGTCTTCCTTCAGGAAAATGATCACCAGTAGGATTATTTGTGAGAGATTGAACAACAGAAATTGGCTCGAAGTTAAAGATAGGAAACTCATCTTCAGAGCTCAGTTGTATTCCTTGAGTCGGAACACCAAGTACCTGATGAAACAGTTCACGAGTGACAAAGAAAAGGTACCCATCAACGTGTGTTGAGAAGCATCCGGGAGGCAGAGAGTGATCTACCTTCAGGTTGGCGTAGAACTGGTAAACTCCGTCTGGATACACCAAGGAGTTAGGAGGATCCCTTGAGCGAAACATGGACAGCCAGCCAATTCCACCCAGGAAGGGAGAGAGATTGATGCCGTACTTGTTCAGATCATCGATGGGAACTGAGAAGGAAGGAATCAGCTCCTTTTGCTTGGTCAGGAGCTGATAGTGCCCTCTGTGACTCACGTCCTGAACAGCAAGTTGGAGGCAAAGACATGCCTGGCAATGAAGTTGGAGGCAGCAGGATCAAAGCAAATGATATCAGACATGATTTCTAAGGCAACTGGAGAGGAAGGAGAGGGAGGAAAGAGCTTCAGAGAGGTTGTGAGGAAGTGAGGAGAGAACAAAGCACCGAAGGGCTTTTATACGAAAAGAGAGCCGAAGAGTCAGAAGGAAGAAGAAGAAGGTGAATATCCCCTTACCAAAAGTAAGAAGATAATTAAGATCTGGTGTCCAGATCCTGAGCATCTAAGGAAGTAATTAAGCCAAGTTCTCTGCGGAGAAAGGAAAACCTTTCGATGCTCAGGGATTTTGTGAAGATATCGGCCAGTTGGTGTTCTGTGGGAATATACTCAAGTACAATTTCCTTGTTTGTCACAAGATCCGAATAAAATGGTGTTTAATATCAATGTGTTTGGTTCGAGAATGAAGAATTGGGTTTTTGGTCTTGTTAATTGTACTTGTATTATCATAGAAAAGAGGAATTGTGTTAAGAATAAGCCGTAGTCTTTTAACTGGGCTTTCATCCAGACAAGTTGTGTGCATCCACTACCTACAGCTAGGTACTCAGCCTCTGCAGTGGATAGGGCAACACACGCCTGTTTCTTGATGAACCAAGAAATCAGTGAATCTCCTAAGAATTGGCAAGTTCCAAAGTGCTCTTTCTGTCAATAAGACTTCCAGCGAAGTCAGAATCAGAATATCCCAAGAGAGTAAGAGAAGAGTGTGCAGAATACCAGAGTCCTAGTTCAATAGTGCCTGAGAGATACCTAAAGATGCGCTTAACAGCGGTTAAATGACTGAGTTTAGGACAACATTGAAAATGAGCACAGACTCCTACACTAAAAGCAATATCTGGACGACTTGCAGTGAGATAAAGCAGGGAGCCAATCATGCCCCTGTATAGTTTTTCATCAACTGCAGTTCCAGAAGGATCAAGGTCAAGTTTGACAGAAGTACTCATAGGAGTAGGACTTGATTTTAGAGAACTAAGATTGAATTTGTTAAGCATGTTTCTGCAATATTTTGACTGAGAAATGAATGTTCCAGAGGAAAATTGACGAATCTGAAGTCCTAGAAAGTAATTCAATTCTCCCATAAGACTCATCTCAAATTTTGATTGCATAGAAGTACTAAACTCATCACACATTTCTTATTAGCTGAGCCAAAAATAATGTCATCGACATAGACTTGCACCAGAAGAATGTCATTTCTTCTTTGTTTGTAGAACAGTGTTCTATCAACACTTCCTCTAGCAAAGTTTTGGTCACACAGAAAATTGCTGAGTTTGTCATACCAAGCTCTAGGAGCTTGTTTTAGACCATAAAGAGCTTTGTTTAACAGAAAAACATGATCAGGGAAAGAGGAGTCTTCAAAACCAGGAGGTTGATTAACAAAAACTTCTTCTTTAAGATCACCGTTTAAAAAGGCACTCTTAACGTCCATTTGATAAAGTTTGAAACCATTTAAGCTGGCAAAAGCACAAAGCATTCTAATGGCTTCTAGCCTGGCAACAGGTGCAAAAGTTTCATCAAAATCGATTCCCTCTTCCTGACTATACCCTTGAGCAACAATCCTAGCTTTATTTCTAGAAACACTACCATGTTCATCAGTTTTATTTCGAAAGACCCACTTTGTTCCTATAATAGTCCTATCTGCTGGTCTAGGGACTAATTTCCAAACATTTGACCTCTCGAATTGATTAAGTTCATCATTCATAGCAAGGATCCAATTTTCATCTTTTAAAGCCTCTTTGTAGTTCTTAGGTTCAATGAGAGAAACAAAAGCACTATGAACTGACTTTGAACGAGTAATAAGACGAGTTTAATATCACCGATTACCTGTGATGGAGTATGCCTTTTGACTATATGTTGAGGTGCCATGGACTGATGTTCTGTATCATTTTTACTGGAACTCCCCTTGTTCAATTCTGAAGGTTGATCTGATGCGGTTGTCTTCTGGTCTTCAGACAGATGATCAACAGAGCTTTCTTCGAATAGAATTTCATCATCATCAAGATCCTGTGACTTATCTTCACACAAATACTCATCAAACACCACATTGATGGACTCTTCAACTTTGAAGGTCCGTTTATTATAAACTCTAAAGGCTTTACTATGAGAAGAGTATCCTAAGAAAATACCTTCATCCGACTTTGCATCGAATTTACCTAGATTATCCTTTGAGTTTAAAATGAAGCATTTGCATCCAAACGGATGAAAATAACAATGTTTGGTTTTCTTCCTTTTAAAAGCTCATAAGGAGTCTTTTTTAAGCTTGAGCGAATGAGTGCCCTGTTTGTTACATAACAGGCAGTGCTCACTGCTTCTCCCCAAAAACTTTTAGGTAAATTAAAGTCATTTAGGAGAGTTCTAGCAATTTCAATGAGAGTACGATTCTTTCTCTCAGCAACACCATTCTGCTGTGGAGTTCTGGGAGCTGAGAAGTAATGAGTAATACCATTTTTATCACAAAATTTTTTGAATTCCTCACTAGTAAACTCACCCCCATTGTCACTCCTAATAGACCTTACTGTTTCATCTAATTCATTTTGAATTTTCTTAGTGAAACTTTTCAGTTTTGACAAGGTTTCATCTTTTGAACTAAGTAAGTAAATCCAGCAAAAACGAGAAAAGTCATCAACAAGAACAAAACAGTAATATTTTCCTCCCATGGTCATAACGTTTGCTGGACCAAATAAGTCCATATGAATGAGTTCAAGCACCCTAGAACTTGAAATATTACTTTTGACTTTGAAAGAGCTGTGAGTATGTTTTCCTTTAACACATGCATCACAAAAAAATTCCTTCTTGGAATCAAGCTTAGGAAGACCTCTAACAAGATTTTTTCTGCTTAATTTGCTTAGAACACTAATGCTAATGTGACCAAGTTTCCTATGCCAGAGAAATTGATCTTCTCCTTTTACAGAATGAAGACAGAGTTCAGAAGAATTATCGATCTTGTGGAAATCTATAAGATAAATATTTCCCTTTCTAACTCCTGTAAACAAAATCTTGTTACCCAAAATTCTTTCCACATAACATGCAAAATTTTCAAAGATGATTCTGTTCTTTTTATCACAGAGTTGACTAATCGAAATAAGATTATGTTTAAGTCCTTTAACAAGCATGACTTTATTCAGAACAATATCATTCTCATTTCCAACACTACCAACACCGATGATATTGCAAGAACTATTATCACCAAGAGTGACTGTACCTTTATTTGTATATGTAAAGTTTAAAAAGAGATCCTTGTTACCTGTCATATGATGCGAACATCCACTATCAAGTATCCAATAGTTCTCATCAGTATCCACTTGATAGCAAACCTGGTCATTAATATGGGTCATGTCCTCTGTTGGATCATCTGTAATTGCCATAAGAGCCTTGTTATCAAACTGTTCATCATCACTGTCATCTGTGTCATCCTCACTGCAACTCCAGGTAGCTTGGAGAGCTCTTTCTCTTTTCAGCTGAGGGCACTCAGCCTTTACATGACCTTGTTTTCCACACTTAAAACAACCTAACTGATTGCTATTATTGCTACTACTACTAAGTTGTTCTCTCTTACCTTTGTATAACTTGCTACTGCTTTTCATTGTTTCTGTCATGTTCAAACTCCTTACTCCTGTTTTGATAATTAGATTTTTCCTATCTTTCCTGAGTTTCAGGAGCTTACTGACATGTTACTTAATAATGCAAGCTCAGAGTCATCATATTCATCTAGGTTTTCTTCAAGTGATTCTACCTCAGTTTTCAAAGCTATAGTTTTTTTTTTCTTTTGATCATCAGTGTTTTCTTCTCTCTTAATATACTCTTCATGAGTGATTAAGGATCCTATTAAGTCATCAATATTCATGATAGCTAAATCTTTTGACTCTTCTATAGCTGTGATTTTAGGCCTCCAGATTTTAGGGAGTGACCATAAGATTTTTCTTATAAGGTCCTCATTGTCATATTTCCTTCCTAGACCATCTAACATGTTAACAATACTTTGGAATCTATTATACATAGCTAGATAGATTCATTTTCAATCATACTGAACATTTCAAACTCATGTTTTAACATATTAGTCCTAGATGTTTTGACCAGAGATGTTCCTTCATAAGTGATTTGCAACTTATCCCAAATTTCTTTAGCAGACTTACAGCTAGAGACTCTGTTAAATTCTTCATGACCTAAGGCACAGTACATTATATTCATAGCTTGGGAGTTCAGTTGTACCTTTTTGAAGTCCTCTTCTTACCATTTATCTTCATCGGATTTAACTTCCAATGGCCCTTTCAACACAATCCGCCACAGCCGAGGATTGATTGTATTGACGAAGAGCTCCATTCGATTCTTCCAATATCCATAATGCATCCCTTCAAACTTGGGTGGACGATTCTGTGAGAAACCATCTGCGAGGAACGCTTGCTTTCTCTACTCATCCTTTATGTGACTCTGCGAGACAAATGACCAGGAACCCAAGAATTAGAACTTTTAACAAATTAATTCTCGGAGAATTCTTACTGTGATCGATACAGAGGATCGTTTGATCCGATTTAGTCTGCACCGCGCTCTGATACCACTTGTTGAATTTCTCCGACAAGTTCTCTGACTATTCAATATGTTTAGGGTGGACGAAGTGCCGACACAGTCGTTCTTAATTCCACCGAAAAGAATGAAATTGCAATTGGCCTTGCTTGGGCCGAAAGAGAGAATCTCTTAGAAAAACAAAAGCCCAGTTGTTGTGAGAAAGGTGCTGAGAGAAGCTAATGCTCTGTTCTGTAGAATCAACACTTTCTTCCCAGCTGATCAACTTTGAGACAAGCTCAAGTAGTGATGAATGCACAATCAGAACAACTGAATGCAGAAAGTAAATGTGACAGTGACACATGACTTTTTAACGTGGTTCGGTCGGTGTGACCTACTCCACGTCCCAAGGGATAACCCTTGAGAATTATGATTCGAACCTTCGAATCGGTTGATGTGAGACTTGCTTGATTACACCCAGACTTCTCCCCGAAGTCTTATATAATTCTATCTACCCAGTTCCCCACTGAAGATGAACTATATTACAACTCAAAGCAAGTTCACAATTTTGATCACTTTCACTCTAACTCTCCCCGATGTTAGACTCCGTGAATTGACAATTTCTTCAAGGCTACTGAAGCTCTTTAAATAGCTTTGACAGAGTTAGCCGCTGCAAGAGATAGCCGTTGCTTTGATGTTGTATAGAATCGCTTAATTGATTCTATTGTTTCTCAGGATGGTAATGGTGCTGCTTGATTGCCGATGTCAATGATGGAAAATGATATACTTTCCATCTGCAGCTGACTTTCCATTTTGCAGCTCATTTCCTTTTTATTCTGCAATTGTTGCTTTGACGTCTTGCAATTGTTTTTCCCTTTTATTTCAACTGTGGCTTCTGCTGACTTGTTTCTACACACAATCAACACACTCAATCAAGTGTAGCATTGTTAATCAAGGACTTGAACCGAAAGCAACTATTTTGTTTCAACAGGCTTGGCGTGGATAGGTAGTGACGTGAGTAATTACAATCAGACTTAGTGATAATAGATATGCATAAATTGGAGAGTTGAAATGGTTAATTATGTGATTTGGGTGATTGATTGATGATGTGTGAGGCTTTGGTTGACTTGGTTGATTGAATGGTTGACTAGGTGGATAGGTTGAGGGATTATTTCTGTATTTATGTGTTTGTACGATGGCTATGATTTTGGTACTGTTGTCTGGTGGATGCAGGAAGGATGATCCCAATGAAGGATCATCCTCAAAAGGATGACCATGAGGGTGACCCTAGATCTTAAGACATGATCACCCCCTTATGCTTTATTATTATAGGTGGGGTGGTCGATAAGGTTAATTCGTTAGTAAGAAGTGTGGGAATCGGGAAGGAGTTATATGGAACTATGATGTGGAATTGGGATATGGATTTGTTATGTGGAATTGCGAAGTGGAATTAATTTAGGGTGCTACTATTGACACTTCGTATTTTAATTTGCCTAGTTTGTATTTTTTTAAAAATAGACCATTATATCTTTCTTAATTTGCACAATTTGTATTTTACTTCGCGTAGCCCAAGTTTTACTTCGTGCAGTTCATTTTTTACTTTGTGCAGTCCAGGTTTTACTTCGCACAATCCGTTTTTACTTCTTGCGGTCCATGTTTTACTTCACGTAGTCCGCTTTTACTTCGCACAGTCCAAATTTAAATTACGTAGTCAATTTTTACATCTTGTACTCTAAATTTTACTAACGTAGTCCATATTTGAAGAAATTATTTTTTTATTTTATTTTGAAAATAAAGATAAAATACATATTTCAAACAAAAACACATTTCATAATTAAAATATATTCTAAAAAAAAATAATTACATGTTTCACAAAGTATATTGAGTAACTATAAACACTACAAAAAATTTGATCTTTAGCTACTGCAAAATTACAACGACATGAAAATGCAGTAGCAAATAGTTAGTATTTGCTACGGCAATCACTATTTCATGTAGTAATTTGCACTAGCAAATACTATTTGCCACACCACTATTTGCGACGGGGATGCAAGTGTAGCAAATAGTGGAGTGGCAAATAGTATTTGCTACTTCAAATTACTACATGAAATAGTGATTGCCGTAGCAAATACTAACTATTTGCTACTGCATTTTCATGCTGTTGTAATTTTACAGTAGCTAAAGATCAATTTTTTTGTAGTGAAACCAATGTTGTCAGGACTGGAACTGACAATGAACCAGAATTGTTAGAGGTTCAAGGGTCAAAGGTTCAACCGGAATCAGACCGTAAAAACCGTTTTGAAGAACTAGTCATACTATTAAATATAAATTATTATAAGTTAGTGACCAACCTGTAATTATTTATCTTTTGAAGTACCCAAATGCAAATAAGGGTTAATTTAGGGTTAACCCTAGCCCTCTTATGCTTCTCACAGCCACCACTCACTATGACCTCTCCAATTCCTTTTTTTTTCTTCTTTCGCGTACAACACTTTTTCTTCTTTCTTTCTTCACTTCCAGTCACATTATCAGTTTATCTCCACCCTCCTCCTTATTCATTCTTTCTTCCAATCACTTTTTCATAATACCCTTCTTAACTCTTCTTATGGGCTCTTCTCCAAAAACTTATTGGGACTACGATTAGTGAAATTTTGGGCTCTACTCCAAGAAGAAGATGACTGACGTCGGTGAGTTTAGGCGTAGGAGATGGTTGTGATGGTTGAGAGAGAAAGGTTTCTGTCGTGAGAGATGCTCCGATTTTCGGGTTTCACGATTTGAAACTGAATTTTTTTAATTCGGTTAAAGGGGAACGACGTCACATTGGAGAGTCCAACGGCTGAAACCGCTCGAAACGGGTCAAACTGTTTCCGTGGTTTTACTAGTTCGATCCACTTTTTGAGTTTAATTGAGCCGGACAGGATATAAAGGCAGATCGGACCGGCTTTGGCTCCGATTCTCAGTTTTACCGGCTGGGCCGGTCCGGTTTTAACAACACTGCTATAAACCAATACATATAATTTGAAAATATCCAAATAAATTGAATAACTCCTACTTTACAACAAATACTTCAAACAACAATAAATACACATGGAGAAAGTAATCACGATAGCATATGTATTCTCAACAATAATATATCACTGGTGGTGTTTATTTTATAATAAAAGCTACCATTACTATAAACTGGGGCCATCATGGCTAGATGATCATGATGCATGTCGTACATGTATATTTTCACCATGATCAATAAGCTCATATGATCTATTTTATTCCATACGATACAAGTAGCTAGTAATTATTTAATGATTTAATCATCGATCATTGATATTAATTAAAGCGGCCAACTGAGGAGTATAGAGCCTGACGGCCTCCGAGAGCTGTATTTGTAGATGCTGTAGTAAAGAGGTGGTAAAGATCAAAAGACTTTGGTTTGTTCTTGTTGCAGAAGTTGGTAAACCAGCATGCAGAGTGTTTTCGGTGTCTGGAAAGATCAGTGTAGTTAACGTAGTTCAGCCCGAACCTAACAGTGTATCCCTCATTCCATTCGAAGTTGTCTGCATATGACCATGCAAAGTACCCTTTCACATTAACCTGCTTCTCCCTGCATCAATCATCGATCGATTGTGCAAAAATTCAACATAAATTAATGAACTTAATAGGAAAGTATAGTATAGTATGCCTATATATGTATATATATTATGTAGTACTGACTTCATGGCTGTTAGAACACTTGTGAGATGGCTGTTGTAGAAATCAATCTTACTATCGTCTCTTAACGCCTCTGCAAGTGTTTGTGTTGCATTATCCTTCTCCGACAATCCTAATCCAGAGTCAAAATCATTTTAATTAAATTGTTGGTTGAAGCATATTTATTTATTCTTCGTCATTATAATATATATACATGAAATAATGATTACTATACATATACTATTACTTGTTTACCATTTTCAGTTATGTAGATAACAGGGTCCATATATGTCTCTTTAGTGTACTCCAACAACATTCGCAGTCCCTCAGGATAAAAGTATTGCCAGTATGAACCCAACTGCATGCATGAATTGAATGCCCGAAAATAATTTATCATGATATGTAATAAAATCCATGCATTATAATTATTATTGTTGTGGTTTGAAAGTGCTCATCGATCACGTACATGTGGTCCAATGGGGACTCCATCTTTCTCACCTAATGGGAAAAAAAGTTATATGTATTAGACACAGTACTTAAATGAAACTTGTTGTGTAGTAAATGAAACTGGTAGTGTACCTGTGGTAATTCCATGTGAGTCGGTTGCATATCGAAGATGAAACTCATCAAAATCGTCATTGTGCTTCACATAATAAGCCGTGTAGTAATTGAGTCCGAGAAAATCAAATGACTTTCGAAGCAAGCGTGACTCCTCTTCTGTAAATTTTGGTAAACGGGATCCAAGTAAATCTACCATGGTTATTGGATAGTTACCAAAAGTGATGGGATCCAAGAACCTGAATAAAAAGAAAAAGAAGGAAAATTCATTAATTTTCGATAAAAAATATTAGTCAACCAGCTAGATTTTTCTAAAATATATCAGAATAATAAAAGAAAATATATATTGACCATCCATACATCCAGTCGAGAGCTCTTTGTGCATCATCAACATCTTTGGTTGCATTAGAGTAAGGAACAAACCAGTGTGTCACATAGGTTACTCCTATTTCCGCGGTAAGATGCTGCATATTATTCAATTAATGATGACGAAAGCAAAAAAAATAAAGTGAGATCAATCAAACTTTTCTATCTCAAGTTGATTCTAGTTTTGCTTAACATATTTATGCAATTACCTGGTACTTGCTTTTGTACAAGTGGTAGGCATCAGAATGAGCAAGAAGAAGATTGTGGGCAACAATGTAAGGTTCAATACCGGAATCACCGACTCGACATGCTCTGTTAACCCATGGAGAACAATGACCTGGTGCAAACACACCTTCATCATAAGCTTTCCCCGTCGTACCCATAGGCTCATTCAAAGTAATCCACTTCTTCACTTTTGAACCATATTCTTTAAACAATAGGTCACAGTAATCCTCATAATCCTTCCTGCATAACAAATGATCAAGATGATATATTATAATACATACTCAGTAGGAAGGAAATGAGTAGAGTCAATTAATTTAAAGAAACTTACACAATGTTACCACTTAAAAAGCCTCCATACTCAGCCTCGAGAGCTTGAGGAGTATCCCAATGGCATATTGTCACATACGGATCGATTTCTATCGTACATATTAGATATTAGTACAGTAGAATGGATAATAAGATGATTAGGAGAAAAAAAATTGAATACAGACTTTTTGAATAGAATTTACGTACTGTTTTCAATGAGGACATCAAGGAGGCTGTGGTAAAATGCGATTCCTTTCTCACTAATTCCATCACTTATTCTTCCACCTGCATGTACAAAAAGTTATAAACTACTACTAGACAATTTTTTGTAGGGAAAAAAGCCTTATAATTATTTACAAAATAAATAAATAAATAAAAATGACAGTTACTATTTAAGAGAGAAATTCAATTATACTCACTTGGTATAACTCGAGGCCATGAGATTGAGAATCTGTAAGCATCCACATTCATATACACCATTCTCTGGACATCTTCCTGTAAAATTGAAATAATAAATTTGAATGTTAATTAAAACAGTGGGTAAAACAAAATGTGGGTACCTTGAAAGGGTGATAGTGATCTAATGCAATATCTGCAGTCCATAAGTATAATTAGCATAATAATAGTAATACAATATGCATTTCTTTCTTTGGTTTGAAAAAGAAAGAGAAATACGTACAAAGCCTTAAATTAATTATAAGTATATTTATTAACAGAAGTATTATTATATTGAAGCAATATACAAACCTGGAAATTGATGGGTAAATCTATCCCAGACGCTCGGGCCCTTGCCATCGATATTAGAAGCCCCTACAATCTTAATATAATATATATAATAAAAAGAAGAAGAAATTAATTAATTAACCTTATTAATTGTAATTGAAACATATATTAAGTACGTACGTAGTACTATTATTCTATGTAGATATATAATGCATGCATGCATGCATGAATATGATATTGATAGGTACGTAGCAATTAACCAACCTGATAGGAAGATGTGGCGGTGCCAAATATAAAGCCTTCTGGGAAGTTCCAGCGGCCAAGAGGAAGTTCAGGTGAGGGCTTGTATACGTAGTCTGACTCTAAGCAAGGGTCTGATTCTATGTCGTCTATTGCGTGCAATTTTGCAGCAAAGCTAGCACACAGTAGGGTGCTTGTTAAAAGCAGGGAATTGGAATTTTGTAGCACAATTGTAAAAAATATGTACCGTCAGTAGCCAAACACGTAAAAATGTCCAGAAATAGCACAATCTGACTGGCAGACAGCGCTGCGCCAGCCAGATGGCGCTGCGCCACCCATCCAGCGCAGCGCCACCCAGCTGGCGCAGCGCTGTCTGCCAGTCAGAAAATATTACCGTCATAGCACCGTTAGGGTTTCCTCAATCCCAGCCAGAGCTGCGCTAGCTAGGTGGCGCAGCGCTGGCTGGGACTGAAAAACCCCTAAGTCGTCAATTTTTAGTATAAATACCCCCCTCTATGATGCAGTTTTGCACCACACACCTCCCTTGAAGCCCTAAACATAGAATTTGTAGTAGGCAGCCGTAACCAAGCTTAGAATATGTCGTTCTTCAACTATGGCTCTAGGTCTCGCAAGAGCAAGCGTAAGTGAACTTCGTTTGGGTGCTTTGTACTT